>CM076579.1:315319747-315340335 GCA_034641835.2 Pinus albicaulis
CTGTGGTGACTAACTTTTTTAGTCACCTAGTCATTAATTTCATCATTTTCTACTAGTGGTATTTGAGACTTTGTTGGAAACGGTAGCAGAAATTATGAAAATGACTGATGTCCATGGATATTTGTTTTTTTTCTCATTTTCTTTATTGATTTATCAGCTTGACAATTTAAATAGTTGGGTAAGAGCAATAGCTACTAGGTTAATACATAAATCTTCTAGTTTTAAATAGAAGGGAGGAATAAGATCAATCCTTTTTAAGTTTGGTGGAATTAGAGATGATCCATTTGAATACTTGAAAGAAAGGTTTGACACATGCCTAGCTATAAGAAGTGAATTTGCAGAGGTCATTTTGGGTATACCTAGTGTAGATCTTGTTCAGGATATGGTCCCTTTGGTTCTTCCAAAGCTTGTAGTTTTACAACAGCAGAATTTCCATGCATTAGCTACTTTGCATGAATTAGAAACATAGTTAAATACCATTTTTCCAGTTTTGTTGCTAGAATGGTGTCACAAGGCTCTATCATTTATGTTTCTTCACTCGGATATAAAGGAATTGGTTACTGTAATGCAATTCTATGAAGCCCAAATAGGATCCAATACTAGAGATATTTTTACTAGAGTGTTGCCAGTTTTGCTTGAGGAGTTCATACATTTCCTTAGGGATGCACACAGTGACAATACTGATGAAAGGATATCAAAGGTTCAAAATATGATTTAAGAGGTGGCTAGTCTTGTCATTGGATCAGATGATCTTCTAGAATTTTTAAGGAATTACTGGTTTCCATTTTGCTAATTTAGGGAACAATTCCTTGTAAGCAAGGAGGAAGAGTTGAGAGTAATACTAGGTGACAAGTGGCAAGTGGGAATGTATCACAGTCTATTTGTAAAAATATAATTGTAACTCTCATGTTTAGGATATAAACAACCACCAATGACTCCATCAATTAATCCATTAATTAACTTCATTATATTTTGGATTTTATGTACTACAATATATCTGCATTTGTGGCAATCCTCTCTTATAGGCTTCCTTTTATTTTTTAAATTCCACTTATATTACTTCAAGGAAAAGGAGGAATTAGTTACACTTGTTATCATCATATTATTTTCATAAGTCTTCTCATCTTTGTTTGTAAGAACATATACGATATTGGGCAAAATCTTGCCATCTTCTAGCAACATTCTGATCTATTGTCAAGTGATTAGCACAAGCTAATGTGCATATTTGACCCATCCAAGCTAATGTGAGTTAGGATGAGTTGAGTTTGGTAACTTGATTTTATTTTCCAATTGAAGCAAGAGAAGGTTATTTTGGTTTCCATTATCAATGACCATATATGCTAGTTTGTGCTTGATTTGACGGTTCTATGTACAAAGAGCTTCCTTGTTGCTGGCAAGGCTATCTTTGGGCATTAGCATCAAGTGTGGATCAATGTAGCTGGGAATTTTGACATAAACCTCTAAGTCTCAAATCTCTCAATAATGCTTAGAAAGGAAGTGAACATTGCATTTAGGGTTGAGTTCATCCTTATTCATTGTCGGTCAAGTTCATCTTAAGGAAGAACACGTTTAGTATTGTGAAAGAGGTGGAAATCCTCTGTTCCGTGGGTCATGTTCAGTTTTTCCAGGGGGTTGAGTTCTCCACTCAAGAGGGTTGTATTCACTCTTACACTCAACTGGCCTAATTCTGTAACAAAGGAAGTACAGTAACCAGTCACAAGGGAGCTCAAATATGGTATTTGTCTTGTGGGCGTGTTTCTGGAAGGTAGGATTGATATTTTTCTCATTTGTTGAAGTTCGTACCTCATGAGAGTGACATTGTGTTGAAGGAAGAGTTGCTAGACAAATTTCCTTACTTGATGTAGCATTATTATGGGTTTATTTAACCTCTTTTGGCTTCTATCACAATATCTGTGCATGGGTTATGGAGATGCCTTAATTACATGTGTGCAGAAGGTATCACTTAGGAGAAAAAGGGAGCCATAAATGCCGTTGAGTTTCTACAATGAGGAAGAGTTGGTCGTACTACAGAAATTAAGCTCGTAATTCAAGGGGTCAACGTTGGTCCATTTCTGCCTTCAGAACTGACATTTGTCACTTATTTATAAGCCTCTAAACTAGGTTCTATTTCCCTTATTCACTCATTGTATATGTTGATTTCAAGCTAAGAAATGGATTGTTTATGACTTGGAACTATCTTCATATTGCCTTATATCAGAAATGTATAAAAATTATGGGTTTAAGATTAGTTTGTGGGTTGAGAAATAAATGTCCATGGTTGATTACTTTTATGCCTCTCTTGTCAGTCCATAAATTTTGTAACATGCTGCTATGTAACTCTAAATTATTTTCATGAGTGGAAAGGAGTCAGTTTGCTACTGTATAGTGCATATCATTGGTGTATCCCTTACTGAATTTAATTTAAATGGTATAATGTTGTCTGGAAGTGTTTTTGGGCATTTTTATAGCACTGTGTTGTTTATTTAAAATTAAATTGAAGAAATTTCCACCTACAGTAGTTCTACTCTCAATTTGTTAAACAAAACCTCTCGCTAAATAAAACCCAGAACTCAGAAAACCAAATTGCCATTTCGAAGAAATTTTAGAGGGAATATTACAATGACAATTTTGAAGAAAATTTGTCAGAATTTGGCATTGCCAAGTGTATCGTCTGCAAAAACCCACACCTCTATCTATGTTATGGGTGTTATCGGTTATATTGACCTTGAACAGGCAAGGATGTTTAAGCTTAATGAGAAGTATGATGTGTACAACTACAAAATTGTTCTTTTAGAGCTACTCACAAGGAGGAAAGCTATGGATAATGACTCTAATTTGCTTCAGTTGGTAAGATGATAATGAATCTGAATTTTCTTCAATCGGGATTGTCTTTTTGTCAATTGTGAAGCTTTTTTGTCTTGGGATTTTGCATGGACCAAGAAAATAAAGAAATAACTTTGGCTCATATGAGTTTTTGAGTCATCACTTTCTTTAAAGCATCACTACCCTAGGAAAGTTTTGAATGGTATGACAACAATTATATATGACAACCACAAGTGAATGTGCAATACAACAGTGGTGAATTATTTCTATGATCATGGTACGATTAAAAGTGTTTTGGCTACTTTTTAAGCAACAGGTCATTCACTGTGGACAGTACCATTTATGTCCCAACAAGGAATGGAAATAGAAAATGACAAAGGCATTGTAAATGAAAAGCTAGAGCATGTACCTTGGTTGTTAGAGGCATTACGAAGCTATTGCAGACTTTTTGAGTACCTTGTGAATTATTCTTCATTGTTAACTGTGCCCTCTACATCACAGTTATTGCAACCATTTTATGGAGGCTCTGTCACTGTTCCAAGGGATCCAAAGGTTTTTATCTACACTCTACAAGCTCAAGTTCTCAATGTTGTTCTACCTATCTGGAGCAATCTAATGTTTTGTCGCTGCAGTCCATCTTTGATTACCTTTTTTATTTCTATTATTACACTGCCATAGGTGATGTTAAAGGAAGCAGAAATGGTATTCCTAGAAGCACAGGTCAATGATTTAGAAGTCATCCACCTGATGAGGCTACCATTTCTACGATGGTTGACATGGGATTTCCAAATTCTAGGGCAAAGGGAACATTGAGGCGTGTTGAAACAAATAGTGTTGAACTGGCTATGGAGTGGCTCTTTAGTCATCCTAAGGAGCCATCACAAGATGGTGATGAACTTGCCCAAGCTCTTGCCTTGTCACTATGTAATTCTAAGGTTCCCAAAGACAATGCCAATGAAAAAGGAAGAGATGTTTCTTATGAAGAGAAGCCTCTAGAAAATCCTCTCGTTGAGGATATATTAACTACATGTATGAATCTAATGCAAAGTACATATGCAATTGTTTTTTCCATGACTAATTTGATTGTGACTTTTTGCAATTGAAACAAAGGTCAATACCTTCTAAGAGTTGTTTTCCTTCTTATTCAAAAAATAAAGCTTTGTAAGGTGGATGGATATGAAAAAGGCACTAGTCCATTATCAACTATTTCTCATATTTTGGCATTAGTTTTGAGTGAAGACAACAATACAAGAGATATAGGGGCAAAGAATGGAATTGTTGGTATACATTGGATTTATTGAATTTTTTTATGCCAAATAACCTGACAGGGGAAAAAGTTTTAGTTCCCAAGTGGGTAACTGCGTTATTGCTCATACTTTACCATACACTGAAATTCAAATTTTAGCTTACTATTAGATGCTTAGAAGACTGGTGCTATGGGGGGAACTTCACTTGTCTCTCATTCTGAAGGTACAACTTTGGTTGGTGCAAGTGTAGGTGGAGGTGTTGTAGATAACAGTAAAAAGTATTCCTTGGATGAAAACATTAAAGGCAATAGTCCATTCATGAAGATTTTGGGAAAGCCTTTGGGATACATGACAATAGATTAACAACGGAGTAATGATTATATCTTGCAAATATTTGCAAGTACACCTTCCAACAGTTACAATTTAGGAGGTTCTTCAGTCATATGCGACTTACAAAGTCACATTTCTTGGCAATGCAATTACTCGAGAGAGGTGGATTGTCTTCCATTTTGAGCCTTCCTAGAAGTTTTTTTTTCCCAGGTTTTGATAGTGTGGAAACTGCTATTATATGTCATCTTCTTGAAGATCCTCAAGATCTTTAGATTTCTATGGAGGTAGAGATAATACTGACTCTAATGAACATGTTAAGTCATCATGGTGGTCATGTTTCTCGTTGAGTATTCTTGACATACTATGGCTCCAATCATTTCTCGAGATCCAACAATTTTTATGTAGGCTACTAGTATGGTTTGTCAGTTACAGGCATTGGTGGGTAGGAAAAATATCATTGTGTCAAAGGAGGAGGATAAAGAGAAAGGTAAAGGGAGGGAAACAAAGCTCATTTACAACGAAGTGAAGCTCAACAACGAAGCGAAGGTAAATATAATATGTTTAATGAAGCGAAGCTCATTTACAATGCTCGACTACTAAAGCTCCTGCAAAGTTTCCCATGACTTTTACTTGGCCCCAACTCCATTTACATGCATGTGTGCCAAAATAAGCATGTGCACAGGTGAATAAAATTTCATTGGAGGGACTAGAACCCCGGTGGGGGTAATGACAACCATACTTTCACTGACCTGGCAAGTCACTGTTAACCTGTCATGGTTTTTGGCTAAATCTTGACAACAACATGTTTTTTATTCTGAAAGAGGTGGAGTATTGTTTAATCCATATTTTACACATCATGAATCTATTATGTTCATGATATACACTAGTCTTATAGTTAGCTTTATTGTGGATTGAAAGGCTATGAAAATTACAATATAATGCTGAAATTTTTATTTGTACACTTATTTTTAACATATATAGTGTGAAAAACTGTTCTAGTTGTAATTGATTGTGCGTGTTTTTCTTGATATGTGTATTTGTGATTGTATGCTATTTTCTGGATATATTTGGTTGCGATTGCCTACATTTTTTTGCATTCTTTTTATAAAGTTGGTCAACAACATGCTATTTATTCTGAAAGAGTTTGAGTTTTTTTCAATCTAGTTTCCACATGATGTAATCATTGTGGTTAGGATATATGCTAGTCTTACAACCTGTTTCATTATGATTTGAAGGGCTATGATAACAACTATACAATTGTTGTAATTTATTGATTGTTAATATGTTTTTCCTTATGATATGTCATGACCATAAGTTAAATGTGTCTTACTAGTTTAATCCTCATTCATCTTGTAGGTGTGGTTTCCATTGGACAATAGTAATATCTAGAAATAATAAGAATTAGCAAGATATGGATTTGCAAGGCTTGAAATAAATTATTTTGACTGTTTATTTCATTTGTTTTCTACTAGTAAAATTTTGTAATTAGAATAAATGTGTGGTTTCTTTTCTTATATCTTGTTTCTCTATTTTTCCCAGACTCCTTGTGTCCACAATTTCTGCTTGAAGCGCTCCCAGAAATGGTTGGGATAGGGGTAGATGAACTATGCAAAATTTCGATCTCCTATTCCTTCCAAAATGGCCTCTTAGCCCAGAATCAATGTAACCCTTTTAATAGCTATCCATATGGCAAAGGTTGTAACAAATGCAGGTGAATCCCAATCTAGACCTTCAAAAGTTTATACATACATGTATAATCAAGACAAGCTTGATAAAGCTTTTATTAATGAATGCGCAAAAAACAAGGGTTTATCAAATGCAACTAGTGGACGAATTTTTGTTACTGTTCCACTAGATCACTTTGGTCCAATACTTCTAGAGAGTGATCCAAAATGACACCAAATTATGCTTGTGGGAGAATGTTGGGGAGACAGAATGGAATGCAGGCAGTGGGGTGTTGATCTTCCTCAGATTGTTGATATTTCTGGGTAGTCTGACTAGGTGCTCATTCTGTAGCATTGTCTGGTGGGTATGAGTATGATGAGGACCATGGTGAATGGTTTCCTTATACTGGAAGGTGTGCAACTTCTTTTTCTTAAAACTACGCATCAAGGAATGGTTAGTACTTTACGTGAAAGCACAATCTGCATGCTTCTATGACATAAAAATGATTTTCATTATTGTTATTGAATTTTTATTAATAAAAATTCCAATGATACTAAAATTACTTACAATTTTTGGTATAATACTTTCTCTGATAAAAAATTATGACTTCACTATGTTGTCAACAGTGGTGGAAGAGATCTTACTAGGAATAAGAGAACAAATAAGGAGTAGTCCTTTGACCAAAAGTTTGATAAACCTAATGAGGCATTGCTAGTTAGTTGTAAGATGGGTTATCCAGTCTGTGTTGTCAGGTACTTTTTCAATTTGCTTAGCTTGAAACTGTGATAAAGCATGATATCTACATGTGTGATTTGTTGAAAATGCAGCAATATGATGGAGCCTAGTGAAATGAAGTCGCCTTCACTAGGTGGGCCCGCAGGCTATTTTTGGCGCAAAGTCTATTTTTAGACTATGTCTATTTTTAGACATATGGGTCATGTACCGGGAGCTGCAGTATGCTATTCTTGGAGGATTGGTCATGTCGGTAAAAATAGATGGACCTCTATTTTTAGACATCAGGTGGTTTCTATTTTTAGACTGCCGGGCTAAAAATAGAACAGTCAAATATTATTTACCCTTAATAATATTTGGACTCTAAACTTCAGTTTACTCTCTTGGAGCACTTCAGTTTGACCCCCGGAGGTGGGGCATGCAGCTGACATGAGGATTTACGCTAATCCCATGGGTTTGGTGAGCTCATGCATGATGGACTTCAGTTAGACTCATGTGGCGGATTTTTGGTGGAGTTGATTGAGAAGTTGATGGAGATTGTGTTCCGGTTAACTAGTTGAACTAGTTGTGATCAGTTTAACTGACGATTACACTAGAGATGAGTTGGGTGAATTAAATATTACTTAATTCACTGATATTAACTCATTATTCAACTAAAGAACACATCAGTTAACTCAGTGCATGGACAGTTCAGTGGAAGACTAGTGGAAGAGGTAGATGAAAGGGTGAGATCGACAGCAGTTGTAGAGAAGTTGTGCATGAGATTTGCACAATCAGTAGGATGAGTATGCCAATGATGATTGCGATGGTCAATCAAGGTGAATTCGAACTTGGTTCAGCTACATTCACACTTTGGATTGTGCAGTAGAGGCAGGCAGACTTGCGGAGGAGTTTTGAACCTGTGATCGGTTCAAACTGAGCTAGTTTTGTGTGTAGCTTCTAGAGACAGTACTGAGTACTTGTGAGGAGTATTGTATTTCAAAAAAGTTACATGTTTCTCATCCATTATATGATACATATAGCTGGGGGTTTTCAGCTATAAGCTTTCCCCATACATGCTGCGTTCTATGTGTGTGAATTGATGTTCTGTCGCTTTGTTTTATTTTCCGCATGTGACGTTTAATGGTAGAAGAGATTATGTGGTATGCATGCAATTCGAATTGATGTGTGACCAGGTTAATCTCAGCGAATAAACATTCATTATTCAGCAAATTTCTACATGATTTAGCTTATCAACTAGCCTTAGCCTGCAATTCGTTCATTATGTGGCTAACGTAATTCTAATTTGGTTGTTTGTAAGTTGGTTTCTGGTCTCAGAAGGAGAAGTGTTCATCTTATGCACTAGAAAGTGGTGTTAGGTATGATGGCATATATAGTAATAGAATTGAAAAATGCTGGCATAAGAAAGAAATTCAAGTCATGATTATTAGCTAAATGGGAACCTTTGACTGAAAGTTGTTTTTTTCCAACTTGTATTATGAGAGATCATATCCTTTTTGCATAGGTTTTATGTTTGAAATAATATAGCTTAATTGCTTGCTTTGTGTCTAGTTCCATGTGGAATTTGTAATTTTGGCTTGTATAGGATTTGGTATCAAGTACTTAGTTGTGGTTCTGAATATGGTATTCATGTTGAAATATTTTGTATACAACTGTGCTTTTCATAACTTCAACATATTATGTCAAACTTTTCTTGATTTGACCTTGGGTGTTACATATTATGTCAAGCATGTTTTTTTGATTGCATCTCATATCATTATTGAAATTTACCTTAATTTGTCATTGTTCGACAGTGATCTCTACAAAATTCATATTCAAGGAAGCATTCTAGAGGAATTTGGCAATATGAAGAGCCTTATCAACATGGACTTGTATAGCAACAACATTACCGATGAAATTCCTCGATCATTGGGGAATTTTGAGGCACTTGTATTTTTGTAAGTTTTCTTTCTGTTATGTCTAAATGGTCATGATGGAAACATCCAAACTGGGATTATAATTTTTAGAGATAATGTCTTAGATAACAAACTGAGGTGCTCCAGTTCTCTTTCATTGTTCATGTCATATGATTTCTTATTGATGCTTTTATGATAATCATTGAATGAACCGACTTAACAATAATTCATTAACTGGACAAATTCCCAGGGAACTTACTAAAATTTCAAACGTTAAAGTCATGTAAGTCGATTTCTTGTACATAATCTCTGGTTTTTTTTTTTTTACATGTAAGAATTGAATATAAATTACTCCAACTCTTAATGTTTTATTATGATTTGATTTTCACTTACAGGGATGTCCAATAATATTTTTTGTGGGACTATTAATTCCAACAACTAGACCATTTGAACGCTTTCCAATGAAAAAGTGAGGATCTTCCTCTTAACATATTTTCTACCATGATTTTGGAATTCATAATTTTGGCTTATATAGGATCTGGTATCAAGTACTTAGTTGTCATTCTGAATCTGGTATTCATGTTGAAATATTGTGTATACAACTGTGCTTTTCATAACTTCAGCATATTATGTCAAGCTTTTCTTGATTTGACCTTGGGTTTTTCGTATTATGTCAAACATGTTTGTTTGAGCGCATGCCATATCATTATTGAAATTCTCCTTACTTTGTCATTGTTTGACAGTGATCTCTACAAAATTCATATTCAAGGAAGAATTCTAGAGGAATTTGGCAATATGAAGAGCCTTATCAGCATGGAGTTGTATAACAACAAAATTATTGATGAAATTCCTTGATCATTGGGGAATTTGAAGGTACTTGTATTTTTGTAAGTTTTCTTTCTGTTATGTCTAAATGGTCATGATGGAAACATCCAAACTTAGATTATAATTTTTAGAGATAATGTCTCAGATAACAAACTGAGGTGCTCCAGTTCTCTTTCATTGTTCATACCATATGATTTCTTGTTGATGCCTGTATGATAATCATTGAATGAACAACTTCCTTAACAATAATTCATTAACTGGACAAATTCCCTTAAAGTCATGTAAGTTGATTTCTTGTACATAATTTCTGTTTTTTTTTTTTACATGTAGCAATTGAATATAAATTACTCCAACTTTTAATGGTTTATTGTTATGATTTGATTTGCACTTGCAGGAATGTCTCCAATAATAATGTTTGCGGGACTATTCCATCAACTAGACCATTTGAACGCTTTTTCAATGAAAAAGTGAGGATTTTTCTCTTAACATCCTTTCTACCATGATTTTGGAAGAGTTTTTTACAAGAGTGTTTGCATTTTAATGTTTATGGTATCCATTTGGTCATGTAACCAAGATTGATTCTCTCTGTGGATTTTTTGGCTCTATGCTTTTCTACCATCGTATGCATTTGCGTTGCCATTATTTAAGAATTTTGGATGCAAAATACAGTGATATTGCAACATTATTTTCATATTAAAATTGTATGTTATATAATATTACAGAACTTGTACCCTAAAGAGATGATTTTTGCTGAACTCCAACTAATATAATCATCATTTCAAAGAAACTTGTACTAGAAGGAAATTTAACTTTGAATTAGAAAAATGGAATATATTGTGAAAAATATGTTTTCTGATCAAATATAGGCCCGTTTCCTGATCATTAAAAAAAAACAATCATGACAATAATCAATGACTTTGGACATGATGCATTGCAGAACTCTCCAACTCAAAAATAGGTTAGCATATTCAGTTTTGTATGCACCAGAGAAAAATGAATGAGTAACATTAAGTTTTATTTGAATATTTATAGAATCATTTCAGAGATTCTAAATGGAAATTGCATGTGCTAACCTTGCTCAATTAATTACAGGGAAAACAAGGGGCATGCATACTTTCTTGGTTTATGGGAATTGGATCCTTTTTCCCCTGGAATAGTATGTTGACAATAGAAGATTACGAAATTGAAGCTATATTCCCAATTAATATCGCAATTTACAAAGTCCTGCCTTATTCTTTTTTAGTTTCTTGTTGTAATCTTGTGTCAGAAATACTTTGCTCCTCCCATTAGATCTCTACTAACCAGTTTTATTGTTGAAGTGTCACTGCTTCTTAGAGATAACTAGAGGAAAAAATAAAACTACAAAAGTGGAGCATTAGACATTCTTAGTAGAAATCTTCTAGCTCTGCTGTATTTGTGACATTTTATTTGCTTTGTTTATACAGGTCATCTGGCCACATAGTGACAACTATTGCCCAACTGAAGAAAACTTGTTCGAGTTTCTTGTTTTTATGGGGAAAAATGGCATTAACAATATTGTTGATGTTGAGGTATATATTGTATAAATCCTTTATAGTATACTTTAGTTTATATTCATGTTTTCATTGACTTTCATGTATTATACGTTTTTTTTTTTTGTCAGAAAATGAACTCAGTATTGATGGTAGAAGCAGGGATTGAAAAAAGAGGAGAACAATAACACTATAGCTACAAAATGAAAATTAAAGAGAGAGAAGATAATTGGTCTAGTGGTACTCGTAGATTCAATATCTCGCATAAGACACACACATTGAGATTGATAGTCAAGTTCCCAGAGTTGGTGAATTCACCTACAATGCCTTGGCAACATAATGATAATGTTTTGAAGTGATGAAACAATACTTCATGTGTAAATTGTATTCCAACCAATATTAAGTTGGAAACTCATATTGTAATATTTGACATTTTATATAATATAATTTGTGGTTGAAATTATTTATAGTTGCACTTGATATTGTTTAGTATTGTAATTAACGTATGAAACTTTGTGTTTTCATATTAGATGAACATGTTCATTGTATGGTATTTTTTAAATCATACAAATTAATTTATGTTGATTAATAATGAACACAAAAACAATTTAAAACTACTAAATTAGTAGTTTATATTGATTAATGATGCACACAAATGAAATGAATATATGACTAAATTAGTCATTTATAATGATTATTAATGAAAGTAAATGAAATGAATATAAACTACTAAATTAGTCGTTTATATAATGAATACGAAACTACCAAAAAAATATAAATGACTACTGCAAATGATAAATTTAATATTACAAATGAAGACTAAATTTTGCATATATACGACTATTAGTAGCTAATCTACAGTATCTTATAACATGACCAAAATTTAGTCATATTTATTTGGTCGTTAATTGGTTTCAAACGATGACAAAAATTTGCATATATCTGACTATTGGTAGCTAATTTACAGTGTCTTATAACACGACCAACATTTTAGTCACATTTCTTTGGTCATTAATTAGTTTTTTAGGGTGATCATATAGTAATATATTTTGTTGTATATTTGGTCATTAATTGTGACAATTGATGACCAAACCAATGATTAAATCAATTAACAAACCAATGACTAAATTAATAACCAAATCAATGACTAAATTAATGACAAAATATACTACTAGACAACAAAATTGAGATAAACAATTAATGACTAAGCTAAAAACGACTAAAAGTTGGTTGCATTATAACATATTGTAAATTAGCTACTATTGGTCACCGATCGAAAAATAGTCGTTTATATGCAAATTTTAGTCATTTTTTTAGTAACTAATTAGTCATTTTGTACTAGTGTTTTCATTATCTAACTGAATTTATGTTTTTTATCCATGTCAATCGGCTTAATAAAATTTATAATTAATGTATACAAATTTGTAGGTTCATGCAGATAATTTAGAATCGAGTTCAGATGCACAAAATATTCAAACAGCTCCAAAACACCGAAAGCTCTTATCAGGAGCAGCATACCGCAAGGCACATTTGGTAGATGAAAATGGACAAACAATCCACCCTACCAATTGTAACAATATTTCATCTTCTAGCCACAATCCTGAGATAATGATGGTAATAATAATTGTTTGGTATATTAATGTAACTTTTTCAACGTCAAACCAATTAATCATGCATTTTCAACGTGCTTACTAATTGATATCGTAGATTTTGTACTAATCATGTTCAGATATATTTTTTGAAATTATTAGGATTCTAGTGATGATGAGCAACCTACCTACCATCTTCCGTTGCACCCCACGACAATGTCAAATCGAGAGAAGGCTGAATTAAGAGAAAAAATCGGAGAGGAAGGATACCAAGAATGGTGAATCAACCACCTATTCAATTCCCACTACGTCCAAATTCACCAATTAGGAATGAATACAACAATAGTAGTTCTTCACAAGCTAGTAATGGAGGCAATCAAATAGAGGTTGGTATGGATGATTACTTAAGAGATACGACTGCCATGGAGACAATGTTGTTATATGCATTCCAGAACGATGATCAGCTAGGGGATGATGCTCATATAGCCGACACCTTTTTCTAAAGCCTTAAATTTGCTTCCACCACCCCTCTCTTTGGACCTGGTGACTAGTCAAATTCTACCTAGTTGGGGACAACGATGTTACTGTACAACTTGAAATACAATTTTGTCTTGTCGAATGCATGTTTCTCAGAAATTTTGAGGTAAGTTATAACCATAAAGTCCTCCCTTATATTTTGAGAAATATAATCACACAATGAACATTAAAAATGGGCAATTTTATGAACGTTAATAATTATATCAACAATAATGTACATTTAATATTGTACATGATCACCAACTACAGGTTATTCAAAGATAAGGTTCTTCTGAGTGATAATGTCTTGCCCGGTAGCTACGAAGAGGCAAAGAAATTGTTGAAAATGTTGGGTATTGAGTACATATCATATCATGCATGTCCAAATGATTGTATTCTATATAGAGGAGAATATGTAGACAAAGAGATATGTCCAAAATGTGTGCATGACAGGTATGATAAATAAAAAAAGAAGGGTAAATCAAGTGGTCCTCATTTTAACATATTGAGGCACATGCTTATAATCCTAAGGATTAAAAGGCTATTTCGTTGCAAATAATTAGCTATGTTGTAGGGATGGCATGCCTTACACAGAAGTGAGTTGGGAGTTATGCGAATCCCAACAGATTCAATAGCCATGAAGCATATAGAGGATACATGGCCCAAAAAATTCAAGGATGAAGTATGAAGTCTATGACTCAGCATAGCCATGGATGGCGTCAACCCATATTCCCTCCAAAACACAAACTATTATGTTTGGCATGTAGTAATAATTAATAACAGTATCCCCCCATGGTTTTCTATGAAGAATGAACATCTTATGTTGACTCTCATAGTCCCTGGTAGAAGACAAGTGAAGAATATGGATTTCTACTTACAACCACTCGTAGATGAATTGAAGGAATTATGGGATGGGATAAATGTATACGATGTATCAAGACCCATCGAAAAAGAGAGGATTTTTATGTTATATGGCATATGTTCTTACACGACACATGATTATCCAGGCTTAGGAGTTTCCTCTGGTAAATTACATGTTTATTGATTTGTTTATATACGTAACAATATTCTTTTGCATATTAGTTATTTTATTCATTGTAATTGTTCTGGTCTTCATGGTATTATTTAACGTGCCATGCATATAAATTGTATACAATAATCTCGCAGGTCTTGTAACAAAAGGGCATTTTGGATGTAAATTTTGTGGACCTTCTCTGAAAGCTAGATGGTCTGATGACCTACGAAATCTAGTGTATGACTGCTCCAAGGTATTCCTCCCAGAAGAACACACTTACAGAAGAGCAACATCCGCTTTCCATGGTAAACGAGAGAGAACCCAAAGGCCTCCAATAACGACACTAGTTGAATGGCTTAGAGCATATGAGAGAGAGAAGGAGAAGGAGTTCATAGAAATGTTCAATTCAAATGGGGAGCCTATGTTCGATGATCCAGAATTCTTCAACACATATGTTGATAAATTGCCCATTGGGATGAAAAGGAAATCTATCTTTTATAACCTCCCATATTGGGAGCATCTTAATATTACCCACTTATTAGGTCCCATGCATATATTTAAAAATGTTTCATATTCTTTATGGAGGCACATATCGTCGAAACAAAGTGACACATTGGCTATTAGGAAAGATCTTATTACTTCAAAAACAAAAAAATAAACATTGGCCAAGACAATTAGAAAGTACAGGATGAGAGGTAGGCGATGGTCCCTCTAATTCATGTTATTTCAAAGAAGGTGATGTCCCTTGGATTTTAAAAAAATATGATCTTTCTTTGGAAAAGGAAGTTATAATGGGTGTGAGGGTGCCATCTTCATACGAGTCTTCACTATGGCACTGCTTCACTGTAGATGACAATTTGGCGAGGTTGAAATCACATGACCATTTGAATCTTCTAAGAGTATGTATACTGTCAAAAGCATGATTTTATTATTTGTTATATTAATAAATTTTATCCCATGCAAGGATCATAAAACATAACTAATTTTGTATATTATTGCACGTGTTTATAAATTTGTGGTGTCATTATCCTTTGTTCATGCATGGGTGTGTGAAACATGAATTCCCCCAAGACCTAGGACGTGTCGTATCTAAATTATATGCATTTGTACGTTGGATCACGTCAAAGGAGATTCATGTGGCTAGCATTCCACGGTGGCGTCAAGAGATAGTTGAGATTGTTTGTATGTTTGAGAAGGAACTCTTGACGGGTTTCATGGACTTGGATGTTTATCTTCTAATCCACCTAGTAGATGAGGTTGAATTAGTTGGAGTTGTTTCTTGTCATTGGATGTTCTTCTTAGAGATGTACATGAAGAAATTAAAAGGTTTTGTTCGACAAAGGGAAAAAAATGAGGGGTCTATGTCAGAGGGGTACATATCGTATGAGTATTTCTATTATGCTAGTGAGTACATCAAGTAGATCGACAAAAAACCAGGTGCGGTGATTTGGGACGATGAAAGGGATGAAGAAAAAAGAGAAGGGGAGCTGCTCCAAACGAATGGAAAAGGGTGCTTGATAAAAAGGAAGCGACTATAATTTTTCAAATTTACACAAAGTAAATATTCATGTTGAACTTCAATATAATGTATATTTTGATCTCATATGTACTATATGTCAGTTTAATTTCATCAACGAATGCAGAAATTGAAGCAATCAATAAATTCGTTATTTACAATTCTGAAGTGACACAACCGTGGGTCGCATTGTACGAAAAAAAGAGGATGAAATGGGATAGTGACAGGAAAGAATTAAGACAGTTTAATGGTAGAAGTGTGCCTTATCCCGATCATTTAAAAGAAAATATTCCAAAAATATTCCCCAACAGTTGGGTTGTTGACAAAGTCAAAGAGAAATACGGTGCAATCGATCGTTACCCGCGTGCTGAAGAGGATGCGCTAAGCATATGGATTGGGTGCACCCACCAAGTAATAATATATTTAATTATGTACATTTGAAACTTAATGATGCACCTTTCAAATGTAATGACATCTATATTTCATATTTTAACTGTTAGGTTATTATAAGACACATGACACTATGATTTTTTAACTTTTTTATAGGTGCATTTGTTCCCATCTATATGGGCATATGGACACCATTTTCACACATAAAATGTCGATGATGGACACATAACACAAGACTGTGGAGTGGAAGTCGAGTTCGATCAATCTAGTCGATCTAGCCATCATGATCAAAACCTAGTACGAAGGACGTTAGGTTACGTCGGAAAGATACAAGAGATCATTGAAGTGGATTTCTCTTCTTTCCAATGTGTTATTTTTAGGTGCAAGTGGTGGGACACCTTTGATCGAAATAATGTAAAGGAAGGTCATGATAGTAGGTTGATATGTATTAAATCTAGAAAGATGTCGGATGAAGCTAAGGAGCCCTATGTTTTCCCCAAACACTACAACCAGGTGTTTTTTTTACCCAGATGTGTTGGATAGGGATTGGTGGTTCATATTGAGACATGACCCTAAATCAAAACATATTTTTGAGAACAATAGTGTTATCATGCCAAGAGAGCTGGAAGATAATGAGGATGATTATGAGAACCGAAAGTGATATGGTACATGTGTTATTTCATCATTTATACTTTTTAAGATGAGTTGTTATAAAGAACAGGTCTTAATTACCTTATAACTAAGACTTTTTTTTCGAAACATTATAGTATGTATTTTGAATTAATTGGTAATTTGCATTGTGTTAATGTTAAAATCATTTTACTTGATAATTTTCAATTATTTTGATCTCAAAAACAATGGCATACTGTAAAAAGTTCTTTTTTTTTGTATGTAAGATCATAGTAAAATAATGATAATTCTAAAGTACATGAATTTATTTGCATTTTTTCTAAACTTTATTATGTTATAAAAATTCATATTATTCTAGATTTATGATTTTACAGTGATTTACAATTTTAAAAATTTACAAATTTAAAATTTTTAATAAAATCGCTTCACATTAATACAATTAAAATTTTACAAATATTTTACATACAATTACAATTACAATTACAATTTTACAATTTCACATACAATTACAATTAAAATATTTACAATTACAATTTTAGAATTTTATATAAAATTACAATTACAATTACAATCATTTCACATTAATACAATTAGAATTTTACAAATATTTTACATACAATTACAATTACAATTACAATTTTACAATTTCACATACAATTACAATTAAAATTAAAATTACAATTAAAATTACAATTACAATTTTATAATTTTACATACAATTACAATTACAATTTTACAATTTTACATCTATACAATTACAATTAAAATTACAATTACAATCATTTCACAATAAATTAAATATTACAATTACAATTAAAATTTTACAAATATTTTACATACGATTACAATTACAAATACAATTACAATTTTACATACAATTAAATTAAAATTTCAATTACAGTCACGACGTAATATTTAATAAATATCATGATTTAATATTAAAAATAAACATCACAATCATGATAACCATCGTACAAACATCATATTCGACTAAAAAACACATTCAAATTCGCTAACATCATCTAATCATCGTAATCATGATCATCTAACAAAACACGAGCATTGTATAACATCATCACAACACAAACATCAAATATACATCTCATGTCAAATAACTGCTATCACATACACATCTATATACAAGATGCACATTAAATGAACATATCTAACATGACCTAACAATATACACATCATGATGATCACCAACATGTAAATTAAGTACAACTGCAACATAAACATAATATATATATATATATAATGTTAAAAATAAACAACTATAATATAAATGTGAAATATCAGCTGGTGGTACATCATCAATAATAGTACTTGTTGAGGCCTGCTCAGTCAATGGTGCAACCTTGACAAGCTCAGATAGATGTCGATCATCTCGTGCCTGCTGATCTGGTGGTGCCTCATGCTGATCAGGATCAACTGCGACCTGCTCATTATGACTCGGCATGGATGGTCCAACCTGCTCATGATCATGAGTACTGCTGGATGTTGCAAGCTGCTGATCATGATGACTCGACGTGGATGGTCCAGCCTACTCATGATCATGACTGTTGGTTGATACTGTAGGCTGCTCATCTACGTCGTGAGGTGAACAATGGTCACTCCCCTAATCGTGATCATCAGATGATGCATCGCTGCTTGACTATCGACGTACTATGTCTCGACCATGCCTACGTCGAAGGGCCCTCCTCAACCGCGCCACTAAGCTGGTAGCTCCTACGACATACTACATTAGGGTCAACATATCATGTGGCATGCCTCTCCACATCACTATCAGCCTATCATCGGCCTTTATCTCTCTCATAGTGGTCGGCCTGAATCCCTCCTCCACAAGAAGTCCACAGAGTTGGTCGCCCAACTCCATCCTAAATCTAATGTCGGGCCTATGCCTCACACTAGCCGGTGCCTGCGCAACATGAGGAGCAGGTTTGTCTGAACTAGCCTGATCCTCGACATCTGCCATCTCTCACTACAACATTTGGCAGAAATTCCGACACTTGGTTCCGACGCTTTTGACCAAATGTCAGAAATTTCCCCAAATTTTTTCCATCTTGCCCGAAACCGTCACTATACCGATGTTTATAGAAAAGTGTCACAATACCGACACTTAGACAAAGTGTCGCAATTGCGACGTTTGGAGGAAGACGTCGCAATTGCGACACTATGGCCCAAAGCGTCGCTATTGTGACGGCTGCCTCCAAACGTCACAATTTTGACACAATGTCTAAGTGTCGCAATTGCGACGTTTGGAGGCATCCGTCGCAATAGCGACGCTTTGTCCGCCGTCGGTATAATGACACTTATATGCGCGCTACATAAAAATACGAAACTTATATGCGTGCTACATAAAAATGATTTTATTGTTTCGTATCTGTCGCAATAGCTACATTAATGTCTAATATCACGCGCGCATTTGCCCTCCGCTCTTGCAGAACAGCATTCGCCCTCAGCTCTTGCAAAATGGTAAGTTCTTACTGCAGGCCCTTCCTCCTATAGTAGGGTTGACTCTATTTGGGTTTTTTTGGTCAATTCCATTGGATTGTGTTAGGTTGTAGGGTTCTCTCTAGATGTCAAGAATTAAGATTCAATACCCTCTATTATCTTCATCACCCAATACAAGATTTAAATTTTTCCCAAAGAAACGCTTATTAATTTGGCAGCCATTATTTCTCCCTGCTTTAAAACCCTACATTTAAATGAAAACAAGCATTGCATTTCAACTACAAAAATCTATTAGTGTTCAAATGTACATGTGTGCTACATTAACGTCTGATATCACACGCGCATTCGCCCTCCGCTCTTGCAGAACACCATTCGCCCTCAGCATTCTTCGCTCTTATGAAACCAGCATTGCCTGAAAGCATTCGCCGAGCTCTTGAACGACGTGCCGCCTTGAGCTCTTGCGGAGCATCATTCACCCTGCGGCATTCGCCCGAGCTCTTGCGAACGACGTGCCACACGCTTCGCCCTCAACTCTTGCGGAACAACATTCACCACCTGCATTAGCCCCTCGGCTATGTCTCCAGTGCCCTGGCTCTTGTAGATGTTTTCCACCCTCGGCTCTTGCAAAATGGTAAGTTCTTCTTGCGGGCCCTTCCTCCTATAGTAGGGTTGACTCTATTTGGGTTTTGGTCAATTCCATTGGATTGTGTTAGGTTGTAGGGTTCTCTAGATGTCAAGAATCAAGATTCAATACCCTCTATTATCTTCATCACCCGATACAAGATTTAAATTTTTCCCAAAGAAACGCTTATTAAATTGGCAGCCATTATTTCTCCCTGCTTTAAAAACCCTACATTTAAATGAAAACAAGCATTGCATTTCAACTACAAAAATATATTAGTGTTCAAGTGTACATGTGTGCATCACTTTTGTAGGGTATTCCTTTTCCACTTTCACATTATCCAAGAATGTGTGCGGTATAGTTCATATTTTTTGTGATTTAGATTATCTTGAAAAAGGAAAGGTAAATTATTTCCCATGGAAAAATAAGGTTTTCCCTTTTTACTACTGGAAATGGTACAACAAAGTTCCATTTCTACCCGAAACTCCTATGAAACAGGAACCAAATAAAGGCCATGTCCTCGATGGACATCATTTGGCTTTGAAAATGGCCATTGCACCGTGTTGTTTCTTATATTACATCACGATAGTTTCTTAGGTCATTTCTTGTTTCTTGAGATGAAAAAAAACCAAAGAAATTGTGAATATCCTTTCAAGAAATAAATGACCATTTCTCAATCATATCTCAACTATTTTTTATTTTATTCAGTGGTTGCTTACTTTGAGAGAAATTTGACACTTTTATAAGGAATATAACATAAAAACACAAAATGGGAAGGAATTGAAGAGGTAGATGACCTTTAGTTGTTGTTAATTAAGAATTGATAAT
>CM076579.1:315340435-315574899 GCA_034641835.2 Pinus albicaulis
CAAGAAAAAGCACATTGGTGAGATTATGTTGCAGACGCACCTTAAGGTCCGTCACCACGAAACATATGGTGATTAATTAAAAAACCGTCATCGTAAGTGTACATAGTGATGGTCCTTTATAGTCCGTCACCAAAGACATTTCACTTTTGGTGAGGGTCGTTAAAGGCCCATCACTAATTCTCTCTTTGGTGACACTTCTAGTGACGAACTTTTAATGACCCTCACCAATGCTCTTTTTGTTACTTTTGGTGACGGTCAAAAAATGTTCGTCATCATTGATCATTAAAAAATCGTCATTGTAAGTGTAAATAGTGATGGTCCTTTATGGTCCGTCACCAAAGACATTTTCACTGACACTTTTGGTGAGGGTCGTTAAAGGCCCATCACTAATTCTCTCTTTGGTGACACTTCTAGTGACGAACTTTTAATGACCCTCACCAATGCTCTTTTTGTTACTTTTGGTGATGGTCAAAAAATGCCCGTCATCATTGATCAATCCAATGAGTTTTTGATTACGCTATGTTCCTGTTAATATATTTTTTGTCAAAAGATAACGATTTAATACAATTATTGTGGAGTGTTTTTTATAATATCTCCAAGGCCATAGTGGTTAGGGTCAATCAATTTTTTTAGAAGTAATTAGTGTGTATCATTTCCCTCAAGTAATGACTAGTCGAATAGATATTTCCTATGAGTCAACACATGATTCATCTATTAAATTTATTATCTAGCAAATTCCCTTTAGATAAAGTTCCACTATTATGTGTAGGAAATATATTATTTAATACATAATCAAGCTTTAACAATTATATTAATGAGAAAGACCTAACAATCCTCAAGAATCTGGGCACACCTTAAATTAATGCTTTGGCACACACTAACTTTTCTTAGCACCCAACATGTCTTGGAACATCTTTGTACCTAGAACATATTGTGATGGCACTGACGCCCAAGAACATGGTGGCATGCGCTAACACAACATGGAGCTCTCATAGCATGTGTTGGCATGTTGCATATAGTCCCTAGCTGCATGCCCTGGAACACCTTGATTGAATGCATTATCATACATTAGCACTTGGTACACAATGCCACTTGGCATGTATTGGGACCTATTATTAGTGTGCCTAGCATGCCCCTTTTCAAAAAGATAAAGTCCTAACTTATTAACCCTCTTAATATTGGTTCTTCCTTTTGTTGCCTCGACACATATTGACATACCCTGGCACCCTGCACCACAATATCCTTAGCACCTAGCATGTATTGGCATATCTTGGCACTATTAATTGGCACATGATATAATTAGCACACTCTGGAACTCCCAAGCACACTTTGGGAATTCTTAACATGCCTTGATATTCCCTAGCATGCCTTACCAATTCTTAGCATACCTTGTCACTCCCTCCTTGGCATGACAACTAACACTCATTAACACTAGTCTCTGGCACACGTTCCTCATATTCATTAGCTTCCATGAATTTTTACCTAGTGCTCCCTTAATGTTTTTTTCCTAGTAATCCTTAACACTCATCAACATGCATTATCACTCTCTAGCACACCTTAGCACTCTTCAACATTCCCGTCCACTTCATAACATGCATAACACTAGTCCTTGACACATATTGGCACTTGGCACGTGTTGGCGCTTGGAAAGCCTTAGCATGTGTGGAATACATTGAGATGCCTTGGTATGATTTGACATGGTTTAATATTAAATTTATTTGTGACGATCAATTGTTGGAAAGTAGATGAGAAGCAACAAAGGAATACTTGGCACGTAGAATGCACTAAGACTTTTCACTTGGCACCTATTTCCACCCAGTGTTGGTGTGCCTAGCATGCCCCTCTTGGAAAAGGTAAATTGATGACTTATTAACCCTCTTATGTGTTCATTTCCTTGTATTTTAACTTTTTTCTCCCTTCTGTTGGCTTGACAGTCCTTGACATGCATTCACACACCCTTGCACATCTTGGCATGCCTTATCACTTGGCACATCTTAGCATGTTTGACATGTATTCCCACTATCTGGCACATCAAGGGGGTGAAGAGAGATGTAATCCTAAATTAGGTCGAGTACGATGGTCGAGTAAGGGTTGCTAAAGGGAGGTCATGATCATCCTCCAAGAGCAAGATCATCATGTGAGGGTTCAGAAGAATGTTGCATACCTTAATGGTTGGTTTGTGCTAGGTGGAAGATTTGAAGAGCCCTAGATGAAGACAATATTGTGGGCCCTAGATAAGTAAAAAGAATTGACTGTGGTTGGCCAGATTGATGGTAATCCAAGTACAGTTGGAGGGTTGTTAGGTTACTGTCAAAGAAGACTAGCCCTGACTCTTGTTCTGGTGAAGGACAACAAAATTGGTAGAAGGGCAGGTGTATAGGGCCTAAGGATGTGCAAACTTTGAAGGACTAAAGTAACAATCAAGTGGGCCAACCAACTAGCCCTAGTTCACTATATTGTAGAGGATTGATTCAGTGGGAAGAAGGGAAGCCTCCATAGCCCTGGAATTCTCATATTGGAGCTATAGTATGGCAAAAGTGGGCATACCAAAGAGTTATTGACAAATGGAATTGTGAAAAACTTGTTACCACTCAAACTAGTAGTGGACCTAAAAGGGGTTCATAAGAGGGCAACTGCTAGGACAAGGGAAATGATGGACGCTTAGCCCATTCTCACCACAGCTAAGGCTCCTTGCTCTTCACGGACTTTCACCAATGGGTGGAGTCTCGGTAGTTTAGGAAGTCACTTGTAGAGTAAAGGTCAATGAATAGGTGGGAAGTGACCCTCGAAACCCTTTCCCTAAGATAAAATAAAGAGTGGGACTTGCATTCCTTTTAAGCAAATGAATTTATCTTATAGGGAGGGAGGAGGGGGATTTAAGGGTTGAGGGAGAAGAAAAAGACTTATGAAGGAAGTTCTCAATCCCTAAAATCCTTTGGGAACTTGGATTCCCAAATGTTCCTTGATGAAAGGCCTTTGACACCAAATGGGACCACACGGGGCCAAGTGGACCCAGCCCAGGTTCAGGGATGGAATTTAGCAACCAATGATGTTCCTATCCTGGAAAAGGTGAGGGGAAAGGATCAAACAAGAGTTTTTACTTCGATAGGTCAAATTGATCCTACTAGGTTCTATCCTTGGGAACACCTAGGCAAAACTTGATCCTAGAACTAGGGCTTGAGGTATCCAGATATTCCACCATCGGAATTGGCCCAAGTTTTGAGGAGAGTGAGGGCACCCAACAACGTAGCTGCCTCTAGGAGATAGAAGTTTTCCTCTAGCTAGATTCTTGGGAAATTGTTGCCCTAGGTGACCTAATGGGGCTAGACCTAGGGAATGTGAAAATTTCTTAATCTAAGAAACCCTACTACAGTATCTTGATTTACTTCTCATACTTGAATTAAGTTACAAGTTAAGTTCTAAAATATTCGATAAATTAGCGAAGTAGATAGTAAATACAACTAGCAACCTACACATATAGATCAAATATTAAATAACATGCTCATAGACAAAGTGACACACGTATTTTCTGGAAAGCTGTCCTCGGAAAAAAATCAATGTGGGAAAACTAGTGTAGCTAGCTTTGGAGGGTTTTCATTATTATGTAGAATCTAGGTATAAGAATCCTGGGCACCAAAACTGGTTCACCCAACAGAGAAATAAAAACGACAGTAATACACTACTTTGAATCCCTCTACGTCAGCCTAACTGGCCTGCGTCGGCCTTTGCGCTGCTCAGTAAGGGTCTGCGTCACACCTGAAGGGCTTACACTGCCCCTGTGCTGCCCTGACTGGGCCTGCGTCAACGCTGCGTGGCTCCTGCTGCCCCTGCTAGGCTCTGGCTGGACTGCATGGCTCCTATTGCCCCTGCTGTTATGGGTGGTTGGAATGCTTATGCAGAAAAAGAATAGGTAAGAAAGAAGGCATTGGCCAAAGGTAATGCATAACAGTTAGAAAAATTGAAGAAATGAAATGAAAATAGATCAATGTCCACAAATAACTGAAATAGCTCAATGGGACTAGAGAGTAAAAGCTTTGACAACAACAATAAGTGCTTATAGCATCAGCTAAGAGAACATAGGAGACTAGTTCATGAGGTTAAAATGTTGTATAATTGTTGGCACAGGAAAACTGTAGAATTGTTAGAGTAAATCTTTGTAGGTAGCATTAGTTGATGATCATCGATAATCATTTCATTTCATCAAATACCCCGATGAATGGGCCTTACAAGCTATTTTCGTAGACAAATGCCACAGAAGCTGTCTGATGGAAAAATATTCACACAATATTAAAGAAAACACCTACCAAATAAGGATGACATTTCAAATGGGGCAAGAAACAATAGAGAGATAGACATCGAAAAAGTTAAAATGCTAGGGCAAAAGGAAAGCAACTAGGTAGCATGGTAGAAAGCACAACAAATAAAATTATAAAAATGGAAAACCCTACAAATTAGCACCCATCCAAACATCACACACAGGTGCCTTATGCACGTTCGTGCGGCCCGTTTCTCGTTTTCTCTATTGTGCCTTCGTTCGGTAGCTTGCCGTGTCATTTTGTTTCAGGGCGCCCGCCCAAACCCATTTGGGTAGGGTCGTTTCGTTTGAGGGCGCCCGACGCCCAAACCCATTCGGGTAGGGTCATTTCGGTTGAGGGCGCCCGCCCAAATGCATTCGGGTCGGGTCGTTTCGGTTGAGGGCACCCACCCAAATGCGTTTGGGTTGGGTCGTGTGAGGGAACCTAAGGAAATGCATCCAGGCGGGTCAGGTTGGGTCGTGCCGTGTGAGGGCGCACAAGGAAATGTGTTCGGGCGGGTCGGGGTGGGTCGGGTTGGGTCGTGTGAGGGCACCTAGGGAAATCTCAAGTTAAATTTAAACCAGCTAAACAAAAACTCTAATAATTCATGAAAATCATCTAAACAATTATTGAAATATCAAACTTGAAAGTAGATGAATATGGGTTTAGTTAGTTTTATGAGGATCATGTTGGAAGTTATGTTGTTAATTTACATAGAACACCACTTTTTTTGTATAATATTTTTAGTTTCTATTTTTTATTATTATCTTCACGATTCTAGTATGTTTAAGTTTTTTTTATACCACATAAATTTAAATTATATAAATTTATACATTTATAAAGAGTTATAATAGAACCATAATAGTTCAATAAAATATAAAAGTTAAATAGTTGGGGTGGCGAGAGGGGGAGGGGGAGAGATTCTCCTAAATCCTGATGGAATATGAAAAATAAAGTACTTATGGGGGCTAGTCCAAAGAATTAACAATCTCACATAAATGTATGGGCTTCTTCTAGGTCTCCAATTGGCTAATGATCGAGATGTCTCTAGGTTAGTGATCTTGGGGGATTCCCTTATCACTATTCAACACCTTCAAAAAGGTTTTCTCCTGAAGAAAAACAATTTATCCCTCCTCCTTAGAAAAATCAATAATGCCCTAAAATCATTCCCTCAAAAGGCTTATTGCCACATTTTAAAAAGCCAAAACAAAGAGGTGGATACACAAACGAATCAAGCCTTCCTTCTTGAATTAAGCGGGTTAGTATGAGATCAATGACATGTCAGGTTGGAAAGATATTCCATGAATAATTCCACTCAATATAATTGTCCCTCTCTCTTGTTTTGCTAGTTGGATATATGCACCATGAGAATTATTTTTTGAATATTTCCAAAGACGACCTCCTTTCTATGCACCCCCTGTCTCCTCCTATATATGCACATATTCGCATCACGCATAACATTTGGCGTCAGGATCTCGTCATTAAGGTTGAGGTGGTGGTTTGTGGGGGTGTTGGCCACGCGCCCATTTACCCCTCACATGTGGAGTCTTATGAAGTTGGAAAACCCTTAATTGATCCCTCCTTTGCCTTCGTACCAAGTTCATTGATGGATACAGGGTGGGCAGAGTTAATGAATTTCGTGGTTGATTCGATCCCTCGACATGGGATTTCACTAGTCTAAAGGTGGAATTCATGGTTGGTGTTAATATGATAAGGCAGAAAGTATCAATTCAAGGGTGTGCCCTTGAGAGTCAAGACAACCCTTCTGCTAGTTGATGGGCTCTCCACACCTTTGTAAACTCCATCGATGCTAAGAATTCTTTCAATCTTATGTGTCTCTTGCTCGGTGTCATGAACGTTGTCTCGCTCATCTCATTCAAAGCGAAAACATGGGGAATTCTCTTGTCTTTTCTTGGCTCATTTTCCTCCTATGCAGTAAGAAGTTGGGAATATTTCCCCTCCAAGTTGTAAATGGATTTTTGTAAATCTCAAGAAGTCAAGTTGGAATTTTTTCCAGTGGGTGTTGAATTTCTCATCTTCGAATTTCAAGCTTATTCACCACCATGTATGCAAAACTATAGTTATAGATTACATACCCTTTCCCGGGCCAACATTATATGAGTCTACTTCACTAGGATAAACATTCACTAAGGCTTCACGTATGAAATATCCACAAAATCTGTCACTGCATCAATGTAGTCCCTAATACTGCATGTACCTTCAAGAGTATTGTGATCGCACGGGTGCCCTGTGCATGTTCGTCCGGCCCATTTTCCGGTTTCTCCCTTGTGCCTTTGTTTGGTCGTGCGCGCCGTGTGAGGGCGCCCGCCCAAACGCATTCGGGTTGGGTCGTTTCATTTGAGGGTGGCCATATCAAATTTACTAAGTTGTGACCGCAAGGGTGCCTTGTTCTTCGTGAGGCTCATTTTCCATTTTCTCCCTTGTGCCTTCGTTCGGTCGGGCGTGCCGTGTGAGGGTGCCCGCCCAAACGCATTCGGGTCAGGTCAGATCGCTTCGTTTGAGGGTGGCCGTATCAAATTTTCTAAGTTGTGACCACACAGGTGCCTTGTGCACGTTCGTGTGGCTCGTTTGCCGTTTGCCCCCTTATGCCTTCGTTCGGTCGAGCGCGCTGTGTGAGGGCGCCCGCCCAAACGCATTCGGGTCGGGTCGTTTCATTTGAGGGTAGCTGTATCAAATTTGCTAAGTTGTGACCGCATGGGTGCCTTGTGCACGTTCGTGTAGTCCGTTTGCTTTTTTCTCCCTTGTGCCTTTATTCAGTCGGGCGTGCCATATTGTGAGGGTGCCCTCCCAAACACGTTCGGGTTGGGTCGGGTCGTTTAGTTTGAGGGTGGCGGTATCAAATTTACCAAGTTGTGATTGCACGGGTGCCTTTTGCACGTTCGTGCGGCCTATTTGACGTTTTCTCCCTTGTGCCTTCGTTTGGTCATGCACACCGTGTCGCGCCATGTGAGGGCGCCTGCCCAAACGCGTTCGGGTTGGGTCGTTTTGTTTGATGGCAACCATATCAAATTTGCTAAGTTGTGACTGAATGGGTGCCTTGTGCACGTTCGTGTGACCCATTTTTCATTTTCTCCCTTGTGCCTTCGTTCGGTTGGGCGAAACCGTGTCGTTTCGTTTGAGGGCGCCTACCCAAACTCGTTCAGGTCGGGTCATTTCGGTTGAGTGCACCCGCCCAAATGCGTTCGGGTCGAGACCCCTAAGCCCCCAATACCTAATCCCTTAACTACTAACTCATTATTCGACCCTTAACCCCTAAATGCACCTAAATCCCCTAACCCCTAACCCCCAATCCCCTAAGCCCTCCAAATTCGAAGAATTAGCTTTGAAGAAGCAATTGTTTTCTGCAATATGGTTTGTAAGTTATTTAAATAGAGGTATCTTCTCTATAGTTCTTTTTTAGATCCACAGTTTCATTTACTAATTTTTGAACAAGGCATATGACACTCTTCATGTCTATGGGATTTTTTATCTTGAAGCTCATTATCTATACGAGCATTTGCTACTTCAAGGGTTTCATGACGGAGAAAATCGCAATATAAGGTTTAGGGCCAATTATTGTGTTATTGTTGCTTCAAGGGTTTGATGAACATACCCCAAGTCGTTCATTTCCTTGCTACTTATCAGGTTCTTACTTCTGTCTAATTCACTATATACTCAGATCATGAATGTGAGAAGGTTGTTTGTGGATTATATTATTATTGTATCAACAGTGTAATTATTTCTATGTTGTTATATCTTTCTAGTAAAAAACCTCATCTTTAGAAATATTTTCTTGTCATTTTCAAAATTGATTGCTTCATTGAGCACAACATGCAACTTATTTAATACTTTATTGAAGCTAAGAGCTTGATCTTTGGGGCAACCTAATTTTCGGCTAACTCCACTGCTTTTGATCTCAATTTTGCCAATTGCTCCTTCTCTCATATGATACCTAAGCCTTTGCCTTTCTCTTCCCTTCTAATTCCGTAATAGTGTCATAGTGATGCCAGCCAACTTCTTTGGAAAGCCTTCCTAGCAGACAATACTTGTGACCTGGCTAAAGCCTTAACACTTTCAGAGCATCTGGAATGACCATTCCCTTCTTCCAGTCATATGGTGGGGGAACCCCTTCAAAAAGCCCTTAGCCTAGAAAGTGTTGTAGCACCACGCTTGGTTTTGTGTGGAATCATTCCTCTAATTGTTCAGTAGTCAAATCCTTCTCTTACTTTATTGTCATTTGCCCATACCTAAGCAATGGGAGCACAAGAACACCTATTTCTATAAAAGCACCTATAACTTCTCTTACTTTATTGTCATTTTCCCATAACTAACCAATGAGAACATAAGAAAACCTATTTATATAAAAGCACCTATAATACTTTTGTGGGTTTCACTAATTTCCCTTTAGTTACTGTGTGCACAGTAGCCTAGATCCCAAAGTGATTCCCGTACAATGATAATCCACTAGGTGTATTTGTTCTTAAAAAACTATGCATGGATAGATGTCCCATTTATGGCCAAGTTCCACCAAAATGGTTCCCCCTACCTACCTAGTAACTACATTACATTTATTTCATGACAAGACTACCCCACAACCCACCAAATTTCTATCATATCCTTGACATCAACAACAATTTGTCTTTCAAGATATAGCTAAGTTGGAACAAACTTAGCTCTAGAGCTTAGGACATTTTTCCACCTCTAATGTTTATAAACCAATAGATATAAAATTTATAAAGCATGTGGGAGCCCTTTAAGTATCACCTTTCCTATATTGACTCCGTCTTAAAAATCATGGAAAATGTCCATAGATGAGTTATCCTTACTAAACCAAAAAATTTCATTGAAAATAATCATTCATACCATAACATTACAACTTCCCTTTTAACCACATAAAACTTATTTTTAAGTTACCACAATTCATCTTTAATATCACATAATTAGATTAAAAAATCAAACAAAATCTCTAGTTTATGAAATAAAAATTCAACAATTTTATATAATTAATAATTTAAATAAATGTCTTAGATCTAACCTCATTAATAATTATTTATAATAAAAAATACACTTATTTATCCAAACCCCTTATTAACCCCCAAAAAAACTCACACATATTATTTAATGAAATTTGAATGGTCATAAATTTTATGATGAAATTGATAATTATAATAATCCAAAAACAAAATCTCATAAACTTTATTTTGTTCTACGGCAATCACAAACTTATTTTATTGTATAAATCTCATTTTTCCTTCTCTTCGGAAATGTATAAGGTCTTTTTGGCTTAGTGCATGTATAAACTCTCATATAAAACCATTTTTTCAAGTCACCATTGGCCGAGATGTGAAACGCATCAAAGGTTTTGTTTTGGCAAGTATTACGCGTATATCATTTCACAATGTTAAAAAATTTTGAATACCAAAACTTTTAATTTCCCTCGCTCATTTCCCTCCAGTTTCCCTCGGGTTGCATGGTTTTTCCAGCGAAGGAGGGAGGATGCGGCCATACTCTCGCCGGTTTTGAGGGTTGCATGGTTTGTCCAGGGAAAGAGGGAGGATGCGGCTATACTGTCACGGGTTTTGAGGGTTGCATGGTTTGTCCAGAGAAGAAGGGAGGATGCGGCCCTGAAACCACTGAACCAACTGAACCAACTTATTAGTGTGCGCAGAAAGAAAGAGCGCAAAAGGAAGGCTAAGAGCTATGAATCTGCAAAAGCAATGTATGGAAGGCTAAGAACTACAAATGTATGGTGCTTGATAGGGACGGTGAAATGGGTAATGTACAGCAATAAAATCGTATTGTTCTAACTTCTTTGAATATATAAAGGAAATATGATAGAAAGCAGTTTCTACAGTAGAAACAATTCCAAAAATTGCTTGGTAGCCAAGGTGTAAGGACCTTGAACCTTGAACCAGACCAGAAAGATTTGTGAGGAATTGATGATATTTATTTGATCAAAAACAATATAATTTACCTATTTTTTCTCTATTATTTTGTTCACAAATCATAACCTTTACATCTTGCCAGGCTGTTTCGACAGTACAAGAAACCAATATCGATGCGGAAGTTGTAAGACCCGCAACATGGAAATAGCCATCGTTGAAAATACATTTGGCTTGCTCTTAGCATTTGGATGACAGGATCTTCCATGTACCCAGACCACAATAGGGGACCATGAATGACAACAACTTTACCCTAAAGCCAAATATCCACAAATTGACTGAAAAAAATTTACAGTACAATGTACACCTCTATCTAGGAATAAATTTGATATTCTCCCTGCTCGACCCCAAGGTGCCCAGGGCTCTTTTCTTTTGCTTTTGGTAATAAATTTGATATCCTCCCTGCTCGTCTCCAAGGTACCCACGGCTCTTTTCTTTTGCTTTTGGTACCAACTGCAATCAGTTATTATTATTATTGTTATTATTATGCATGCCAGGAGGAACGAGGATCTCTTCTCTGCACAATGAGGATCTCTTCTCTGCTGTGCAGCATGGATAAAAATGAAGAAATTGTAATTGAAAACAAACAGAATACAGACCGTCGGCAACTGCCTTCCCTTTCTCCCTGTAATTCACATAATGTCCGACATGAACAAAAATTTCAGATAGGAGTTACAGAATGACAAACTTCCCGGTATTTTCAGAGGGAAAAAGACAGGAGAAAAGGATATGGATGTTGAATACCCATAACATAACACTGTGGCACTCTACATAATTGAAATCAAAATGATTGGTTCCTAGATACAATACCTTAGAAAGCACATATACCGAATAGCAATCCGCTTCCTCTGAATTGGTCTCAATTAAGTCGATGTTCCTTCTTTGTTTCCGATTGTGAAGTAAGGTGAGTGCACAACCCATATCCCATCCACCACAATCACACCTGCCACCGAGTCTCCACCTCTCAATCAGAGGTGAAGGTCCACTTGATTTAATTTTGGGCAAACCATGTATGTCTGTTGGCACTAGAGCCGTTATACTTGTCTTGCATTGCCTTTTACAATTTAAGTGACAGCTTCCAAGTCCTTCACCCGGAGACTGGAGACTGGTCATCAAAAGCACATCCTGCTGAACTTGGGGTAGGGCTCATTGCAGAATTATTGCTGCATTCTGACTTGCAAGAGTTATTTGGATCATGTGAATGTATCGACTTTGAATTATGAAGGTTTTTGTCCAGAAAATTATGTCCCCATCCCCCCGGATTCTGTGAAATAGTGTCATTGTCAGTTCCACTGGTCACTGTAGCTGTCAGTTCCAGATGAGGAGAAAATGGCTGGGAGCCTGGGATAGACAAAGTTCGGCATCTGAGTCTTGAGATACCCCACTACCCCAGTTCTCCACACAAACTGCATTTCCATCTATAGATCTAGACATCAAGACTGGATTGAAAGAATTTGCTGTATCTTTGTTGTGAAGGATGATTCAACCGTAAGTCCGACGTCAGGTTCTTGATGGCCTTTTTAGTTGAGGCGGCATAACTTGGGACAAAACTAGTATTGTCGGCAATTGGACTAGAGAATGTTATTGATGTAGAGCATGAATCACCACAGTTTTCGTTTGGAATCCGAAACAAGAATGCTATTCTGTTGAACATGTTTGTCTTGCAGGTCTCTCTTTGATATGTTCAATGTATACACCAAATAGAACAAATTCAGTTTCCACGGCAATTTCTAAGCTTCAAAACTGTTAATCTTAGGGCATAATGAACTGGTGACTCTCATGTGTCCCACAAGATCAACAAACGCTTGTCTTTTGAGGCTACCCATTTATTCTTTTTTTTTATCAAAAGATTCAAAATTGTCTTATCATCAGGACCAGAATGAAATGTGTACAACCAGTCAAAGCCTTCTCTGCCACGGTTTTTGACTTTCCACTTTTTGGCTACAAAAGCCTTTTCAGACTCCTTCAAAGAAAAGCTATAATATGGAAATCCATCCTTGAACGAACAGTGAAGAAGACCCTCTGAAATCAAAGGATGAGTAGGTGAAGCTGATGCACTTAGATGACTACGCTCTGTCTTTGGTGTAGCAATAGGATATGGTTCATGTTTCCAGGTAGTAGAACTGCCAATTCCTTTTGAGATTTCTGAGAGCAGCTTTTTGAAGACCCCATTTTCTAAATCCCTATTCAACGAATTTTTGCAGGGCATTAATTCCTTATTTAATATTGTTTACCTCGGCTGAACTTATCCAGGAGATGACCATAGATGATGGTTTTTTTGAACTAATTTCATGCTGTCTCTTTCTGGGCTCCAAACACTAGTATTTTCATCTAAAGAATGCAAAGCAGACACTTCAAAAGATCCATGAGAGTAGCTTCCCGCCAGATATGTTTCAGTATGTTTTACTGTAGGGTTTAACCACCCTACAGGGCTAACTGTCATGCTCCCGGAAACTTTGCAACCATAATATGCAAAGGAAGATTCTCTAGTTTGTATTGGATGATATGGGCAGCTACTGAAACTGAGGCTCTTAGTTTTTCTATTCACACAGTTTCTCGGTGCATGCATTGAACTTCCTTTTATGTTTGGTTTTTAACATGCAACTAGACAGTAGATGCCACTGATTTAACTGGTACATTAACATGCCTTTTACTACATTGAGGATCAATCCATGAGGTTGAGATTGGTTGTATGACTTGGTTTGAGGATGTGCTGGAAATATTTCTTTGTCATCGTGACTTGAAATATCTGTAAATATAGCCTGTTTCTGTAAATGCGCGGCTGGAAAATATGACTTGCACATATGGTTGGGACTGAAATTGGAAGCATCCGTTGAACCCAGAGAAGATTAAATGGAAAATGATGGCTCATTCTCCCTCCTAGAAAAAGAGCTAGCTTCACTCCTACGAGAGAAAGTTGACTAGGAGTGAAAGGTCATGGCACCTTCTGCATCTCCTTCACTGGTACACCACATAGGCAAATTAGATCAGTCCTCTTCTCCAAAATGCACATCACTTTCCTGAAATGTCTCTCCTGTTTCCATGCTTTTAGGAGAATGATATGACTTTGAATCTAATTTTGTAGTGTCTTCTAACTCTTGTCCCTTCTCTATTGTGCTACCTTGACAATTTTCAGAAGATTCTTCACCCATTATATTCTCAGCCACTTTTGGCAGGTTTTGTTTGACATGCACTACAGGTTTCACTTCACATTTTATTGCTTCCATATCCTTGTCCTCTTTAACATTATTCCAGCTCCTTGACATCACTTTGTCTTGAAGTTCTTTGAAGTAAATTGATAAGCAGAAACCTTTATAACTTCCGAAACATCTTCACCATGCACTTTCTGGGCAGAAATGTTAGGACGTTTTTTTTTCAATGGCATATTACCACAAGAACATGCTTGAGATGAGAGATACCCACATTACATCCGGAAGAGATACCCAGATTACGTCCAGAAAAGATACAAATTGGTGGTTCTTTTAGTGACCTGTCCCTAGCCAGATTCTCAACAATAGCTTTCACCTTTTTCTCAGGAAGAATAATTTGAGAGGCTTCCATCTTTATACGAAACCCTCCTCTTTCTTTTTCATGAATAGAAGATTTTGATATCATTGGGCATGGACTATTTGTTGCAACAAGTCCCATCATAAGTCATCAAAATGGTCATAGATTTTGTTCAATAGCACAATGCCTGACCTGAAAAACATAAACCCCGTTTGTTAATAACATCTGGAGCTTTAAAAAACACATTTTCCTTCACAAGGAAGCAACATATAAACCCTCAAAAATTGAAAATATCCATGTTTACAAGTAGTGCAAAGACTGAACTGCAAGGAATAAGTTGAAATTCAGTACAATCATTCTTGATAGCATTTTTATCGACCAATGAACTATAATGCCGTGATAGATGACTTTAATAAGTATGGAGTAAACTTGCACAAGGACAACTAACAAGCAGGATAGCCAACCATTCAGAGGAGAGTCAACCATTCAGAGCACAGACAATTACAACTATGACATGAGCTTTGCATGAATCTGCACTATGAGAACACAATGTCTTAAGAGCACTTTTTTGCAATTCAAATTATATGATAGGAATAAAATAAATGTACAAGATTGAAAAATACAAGCTCTCACCATTACATTTTGTTGCTTCCATATCCTTGCCCTTTTTAACATTGTTCTAGCTCCTTGACATCGTTTTGTCTTGATGTTCTTTGAAGTACATTGATAAGAAGAAACCTTTATCACTTCTGAAACATCTTCACCGTGCACTTTCTGGGCAGAAATGTTAGGACATGTTATTTTCAATGGCATATTACCACAAGAACACTTGAGATGAGAGATATCCAGATTACGTCCTGAAAAGACACAAATTGGTGGTTCTTTTAGTGACCTATCCCTAGCCAGTTTCTCTACAATAACTTTCACCTTTTTCTCAGGAAGACTAATGTGAGAGGCTTCCATCTTTATATGAAACCCTCCTCTTTCTTTTTGATGAATAGAATATTTTGACATCATTGGGTATGGTCTATTTGTTGCAACAAGTCCCATCATAAGTCGTCAAAATGGTCATAGATTTTGGGTATACTATGCCCACATGATGGATTTTGTTCAATAACACAACGTCTGACCTGCACAACATAAACCCCGTTTGTTAATAACATATGGAGCATTAAAAAACACATTTTCCTTCAGAATGAACTAACATATAAACCCTCAAAATTGAAAATATCCGTGTTTACAAGTAGTGGAAAGGATGAACTGTAAGGGAATAAGTTGAAAGTCAGTCCAATCATTCTTGGGAGGGCCTTCATAATAGTATTTTCATCGACCAATGAACTATAATACTGTGATAGATGACTTAAATAAGGATGGAGTAAACTTGAACGAGGACAACTGACAAGCAGGAGAGCCAACCATTCAGAGCACAGACAGTTACAACCATGACATGAGTTTTGCATGAATCTGCACAATGAGAACACAATGTCTTAAGAGCACTTTTTCGCAATCCAAGTTATATGGTAGGAATAAAATAAATGTACAAGATTGAAAAATAGTAAATACAAGCTCTCGCCAGTACATTCTGCTGCTTCCATATCCTTTTCCTCTTTAACATTGTTCCAAGTTCCAACTCCTTGACATCATTTTGTCTTGAAGTTCTTTGAAGTACATTGATAAGCAGAAGAACCCATATCACTTCTGAAACATCTTCACCATGCACTTTTTGGGCAGCAGTGTTAGGACATCTTATTTTCAATGGCATATTACCACAAGAACGCTTGAGATGAGAGATACCTAGATTACGTCGTGAAAAGATACAAATTGTGGTTTTTTTAGTGACCTATCCCTAGCCAGTCTCTCAAAAATAGCTTTCACCTTTTTCTCAGGAAGACTAATTTGAGAGGCTTCCATCTTTATATGAAACCCTCTTTTTTTTTCATGAATAGAAGATTTTGATATCATTGGGCATGGACTATTTGTTGCAACATGTCCCATCATAAGTCATCAAAATGGTCATAGATTTTGTTCAATAGCACAATGCTTGATCTGCAAAACATAAACCCCGTTTCATTAGGGGAATTTTGAGGTCTAAAATGGGCCTCCTAAGGAAAATGTACAATCAAAATTCACTTTTTGAGAAAAATTTTATCATATGCAGAAAACTAAGAAGGGGAAATTTGATGTTGTGATGGCTCTCTCCTTTTGTTTTTTCATTTACAATTTATGCTTGAAATTGCTCTAATTTTGAATATCTTCAACCCATTTAGGCGTGTGCTTCCAAAAATATCGATATGCACAAATTCTGCATTAGTTAGTGGCTTTAAAAAGAATCAACATCCAACAATAGGAGGTCGAGGGTATATTTTGGCAATGGTTTTGTCTCCCGGGAGAGAGACCAGAGAGCTTAATGAAAATTTGTTGGATTAGTTCTCTGTCATTATGTGAGATTGTGTGTTGTAAGTAACATAGTATCACCTACGTCGTTTCATACTTTCATAAGTAACGTAGTATCACCTAATGCCTCAGTAGCTCTAAGAAACGTGATCAATTTTAGGCCACCTATCTTGCATGAGAGTCTTATCTTATCACTCTTTGAAAAGGGCTTCATCTATAGCAATAGGATCCATATATTAAATGCATGGAAGATTGTCACAGGAGCATCAACATTTTGGAATCAAATGGAAGAGAATTGACAAAAAGATAAGGGAAGATAAGGGTCATATGAGTGGCATACATATTCAATAATTAGTGGCACATTATATGAGTACTGTCACGTTTCATTTTTTTTATATTACTATGTGACTTTATAATAAGTTCTCTCAGTTATGAAATCTTCAAAACCTTTACCAATTGTGAAATCATTTTTCTTTAACCCGAAAATTATGAAAGTCTAATTCAAATATAGAATCGAAGAGATGACATTACAATGGATTCTTTCACGCAAACATTAAGCTCCCGTAGTGAGGAAGCACACAAAACTAAGAGATGAAATTTTTCACAATTAGACTATATCTTCTTGTATATTGTAAATTATATTATACATTTGTTGAATTTGACACATGATACACTTATTTGGGATTTCCTGGTCATGCCCTCGTAATTTTTCTTTTCTGCTACTCATTTCATTAAAAGTTAAATATGAGGTGCGATTGAATTTTATTTGCCACTGCAAGTTTTATTTGTCTGGTAAAAAAACTTAGGTTATAAGAATTCATTAGCATTTTAATTTTATTGAAGAATTTTTCTTTTTTCTACCTATTTCATTGAAAGTGAAAGTTCAATATGAGGTGCAGTTGAATTTTATTTTCCATTTCAAGTTTCAATTGTCTTGTAAAAAAATTTGGTTAAAATAATTTGATAACATTTTATTTTATTATGTGACTTTATAATAAGTTCTCTTAGTTATGAAATCTTCAAAACCGTGAGGCGGCCAACCTGTGGTTGCTGTTAAATCTTTACAGCCTTTCATTCAAAGATCTGTTGGTGGGTTACTGCTTTAACGAAGTACAAATTTGCAATAAAACCTTATTACTGAAATATATATATACACATTTCATTTTTTTTTTAAATATTTTTAGCCTTGCGTCGGAAGACTGACGTTTCATAAGCGTCGAAAGACTGACACTCTAAACGTCGGAAGAGCGACGATTATTTTTTAAAATATTTTTTTACTGTTTCATCGGAAGAGCGACGTTTCCTAAGTGTCGGAAGAGTGATGTTTCCTAAGCATCGGAAGACTGACGCTTTCAACGTCGGAAGAGTGACATCTCTTTTTTTAAATATTTTTACTGTTTTGTTGGAAAAGCGACGTCTCATAAATTTCGGAAGTGTGACGCCTTAAATGATGGAAGAAGAAATGTCAAAATTGCGACAGTTGTGTGGAAAAATGATAAATGTCGGAAGACCGATGCTTTAGACGTCGGAAGAGGTAGTGTCGGAATTGTGACGAATTTCGGAAGACCGATGCTTTGGAGAACGTCGGAAGATCGACGCTTTGGAGAACGTCGGAAGACTGACGGATTGGAAAACGTTGGAAGAGCGATGGTTTGGAAAATGTCGGAAGAGAGACATTTGTTTGGAAACGTCGGAAAAAGTGTCGCTCTTCCAACACTTTATTAAAGTGTCGGAATTGCGACGTAATGGATAACCACATTTTTCCCGGCCTCAAACTATGACTCTTGCGACGCCTATGTGTCGGAATAGCGACGAAGTGGCCGTCGGAAATTGGGGCACACAAAATCAACATGAGCACACAAAATCCCTTGACATGTGAACTCTTGCATTGAGGGAGTGGATATGTAGGTGTGGGAGTCCTTAAGGTGACACATTACCTTGGATATGCATTTTCCTTAAGGAGACACATGACCTAGGAGATGCATTGGAGCTTAGGACCTTTGGAGGATTTTTGGACCTTGGGGAGTAGTGATCATGCCATGGAGGGCTTGCTTATTAATCACTGTCACCTTTGATTCTGACACATGTAACGTAAAGTATAGTGCTTCACATGGGTGGACCTACTTGTGTCTTGCAAGTTTGCTTCCAGTGGACTAGGTCCACTAAAGCCCCTTTACCTCTCATATAAAAAGAGGAAGGAGTGAGTTGTTATTATAGTCGATCATGCACTTGTGCATATTCCTTTCAAGCTTGGGTTAGGGATGTAAGAGAAGTGCTACTCTCTCTCTCTCGGTGACAATATATCTGAGTTGATGTATATGTTGGTGACAATATATCTGAGTTGTGCTTTGCTCTATCTTCCTTACAAGGATTCCTTGAAAGATAAACAAATTGGTGAACATAACTAACTAATTTGAACTGTAGCAAAAAATATGATATGAATCTGCTATTAATTGAGGTTCTAATACCAATGATGTGAGCCAACCCGGAATTCTGCTATTATAACTGAAATTTGAAATCCAAAAATTCCGGAACTAGATCTGAAATATAAAAAATAAAGCAGACCAAAAAACCAAACAGCTACAATTCGAGCGGTAGTCATGAAACTACGTAAGTCCTCCACTCGAATCTTGTATCTTTATCTGCATATGTTTTAGAGAGAAACCATAATTGTTTTTCTCCAGGGACTTTATTGGCTCAAAAACCTGTCAACGTTTACAGTCAAGCTCAACGATAGTGAAACAAGCCATTCTCCATAAACATTTTTTGTTGTTTGGGACTAGGTGCTCTTTTATGAAACAAATCTAACAGTGTTTTCAATAACATTGTCAGATTATAGCTACTGAAACAATGTGGCTATAGTCATGTTTCATGATAGTTTCCTACTTTCTTTAAGCAATAGGCACTTGTTTAGGAAACAACTGGATGGACAACAGTTAGTGGAATTCTTTCTAGTTGCTCCAATTTGCTTGATGATAGGAAAGAGAAATGAAGCTTGGAAAGAACTTTAGAAGAGTTCCTTGACTAAATGGAGTTGTTGACCAATGCACATAGTGGATCAACACGTTGCAGCAGAAAAATCAAGAAGATTCCCTACAAATAGTGCACATAGTGGGTCATCATGTTGTATAAAATATAACTATTCTTGAAATAATAATAGCATGAATTTTACATTAATGGACTTGGACATTAGAGGTGGTTTACCGTTTGGTACTAGACCTTGTTTGGTTGTTTGAAAGACATTCTTCCCTGAAGTGTTGGATTAGTATGGAGCTTGTTGACTTCATGTTGTTGATGCATGAAGGGAGTTTGTGTGCTTGGAGCTTAGGACCTTTGGAGGATTGTTGGACTTGGGGAGTAGTGTTCATGCCATGGAGGGCTTGCTTGTTAATCAGTGTCACCTTTGATGCTGACACATGTCATGTAGAGTAGAGTGCTTCACATGGGTGGACCTAAATGTGTCTTTAAATTTTTCTTGTAGTGGACTAGGTCCACTTGTTATTGTAAAGCCCCTTTACCTCTCATATAAATAGAGGAAGGAGTGAGTTGTTATTATAGTCGATCATGCACTTATGCATATTCCTTTTCATACTTGTGCATATTTTTTGTGTGATACTTGAATTTCATAAATCTTGATTGCTATTTCGTTATCTATATCAATATATAAGAACAGGTTCATGGATTGTTCATATTTCTCAAACTGTGGAGTTGTTCCTTTCCTGTTGCATGTTCTTTTATATTTTTATGCTGTGATTCAAATTTCTAGTTGTGCTTTCTAGTTATTCTCCTACATAGTACATTCTTTGATATATTATATCAAAATTCTTGCCAATACGATAACATTGATTGTTGTATGTGGACATTTTTGTTCAGGATGGTCCATTACAGAATCAAGATGAGGAGCTAGATCATGCAATTGCACTTTCCCTTTCTGAAGAACTAACCAAACTAGATGGTATATGATGGCAATTTCATTTTTTTACAGTTACTTTTAGTTTAATTATATCATTTAGCTCGATGCTTTTCATATATTCAACTAAACTTCTATTTCTTAACAAGACTTTGTCATTTCCATGTCTTAGTGAAACTGTTTATGGTTTGATACTCATACAACCTTTATCAAGTTACATGCACCCTCATTAGAAAAAACAAGAGAATTTTTCTCGCCATGACTATCTTTTTTTGTCATTGTTGACTTAAGAAAGTCTTTTAGCTAAGAAACTAGTTTCAAGGTTATGGCATAACTTTTCATATAAATTGAACAGAAGTTATATCCAAAATGTTAACTTGTAAACTACTTAACTAGTTTTAGGCTTTCCATTTAAAATCTACTTCAGTTTGAACTTTGAACGAGTTGTTCCATAGACTTGAATATTAAGATATTTTGGTGTAAGGATTAAAAATTAGCCCATAAGGCCTCTCAATTATTCATTTATTTTATCTGAATATAACATTTACTATTAAATTAGAACCACTCGGCACAAATACGTCATAGATCAAGATCATACTTTGTAGAGTGTTGTAGAATAAAAATAGGTTTGAACGAGTTGTTCCATTGACTTGAATATTAAGAGATTTTGGTGTAAGGATTAAAAATTAGCCCGTAAGGCCTCTCAGTTATTCATTTATTTTATCTAATATAACATTTACTATTAAATTAGAACCACTCGGCACAAATACATCATAGATCAAGATCATACTTTGTAGAGTGTCGTAGAATAAAAATAGGAGCAAGGACACTGAGTTCTTTCGGTTTTCTTGGTTCTTATTCCTTTGGTGTATCTTTGCAACTTTAGGGGCAATTGCTAGTTTAAAGTCTAATTCTTTAAAGGGTGCTAGCTCAATGGAAGAGCACCTGCTTTACAAGCAGGAGGTTGGTGGTTCGATTCCATCGTGCCCTGATATTCATATATATGGAATGACGAAGATTAGTTTTTGGTGACGGATACTCTTTTGACCATCACCAATGAGTTTATGGTGAGACTTTTCGACCCTCACCAAAATATGAAATGGTGACGGTCAACGAACGCCACCATATATATGCATCAATAGTGACGACCATTAAAGGTCCGTCACCATAAATCGTTGTTGTTTATATGAAATGGTGAGGGTCACTGTTTGTCATTATAGTCATTATTCGTGACAGACCTTGATGTCACCAATGCGTTTATGGTGACGGTCAATGAACGTCGCTATATATATGCACCAATAGTGATGGCCATGAAAGGTCCATCACAAAAAATCATTGCTGTTCATATGAAATGGTGACGGTCACTATCCGTCATTATAATTAATATTCGTGACGGACCTTGATTGTCACTACAATACATACTTTCGGCGACGCCAACTTTGGTGACGTTCAATTTTTTGGTGACGGAGGCTATTGTCCGTCACCATTGCTCATATGAAATGGTGACGGTCAATATCCGTCACTATAAATCATTATTGGTGACGGACCTTGAATGTCACCACAACACATATACTTTCGGTGACGCCACCTTTGGTGACGTTCAATTTTTTGGTGACGGAGGCTATTGTCCGTCACCATTGCTCATATGAAATGGTGACGGTCACTATCCGTCACTATAAATCATTATTGGTGAGGGACTTTGAATGTCACCACAACACCTATACTTTCGGCGAAGCCACCTTTGGTGACGTTCAGTTTTTGGTGACGAAGGCTCTTTTGACCCTCACCAATGAGCTTATGGTGACCATTTTCGCCCCTCACCAATGTCCTTTTTTCTTGTAGTGAGAGCTATGGAAAAGGAGTTGTACTTCAACAAGGATGGCTCAATGACAAAAAAATTGCAGGTCAGAGAAAAAATTATGTTTAAAGGAAGGTCACTTGCATGTGAAACTTCACTGCGGTGGATCTTTCCTTGTCCACTTATATTCGATTTTAATGTGTTATTTTAATTTTTCATGGAGGGTTGTTTTGGCATATGGTCTGGCATTCAATTGCACACTTACCGAAAGCATTGTCAATTTGTCTTGCAGGCGGTGTGAACAAACTTGCTGATCTTGTTGGAGTCACCCTTGGGGCGAAGGGAAAAATGTTGTCTTGGAGAACAAGCATGGTTCTCCAAAAATAGTTAATGATGGTGTGACAGTAGCTAAGGAGGTAATTTGTAGATATGTGCTCTGGTTTTCTTTTTAACGTTGTATTAGTTCCCCCTCTTAAATGTCTTAGATTTGGTAGGCATAATTTGAAAAATCAAAGGTGAAAGGAAACATATTTGTTACCCAGTGGTCTACTTGGACTATGGACTAGCCACATTAGAGTAATGCATAAAGCTTTTCACAACAATAAAAGGAAAGGGTTATGGCTGAGTCAAATTTTATTTTTATTGACAGTGTAATGAAATGTATCTCAATGCTATGGTTTTGGCCTTTTTATTTGTTGAATTAGAGGACCCAGTTGAAAATATTGGGGCCCAGTTGGTAAGGCAAGCTGCGGCAAAGACAAATGATTTAGCTGGGGATGGAACCACAACATCTGTTGTTCTTGCACATGTTGGAATATTGAAAAATTCCAGAACAATGAATGGAGAATAAATCTCCCTTCCTCTAACATAGAGAAAATAAAAATTTCTTTGACAGGAGACAGAGTCTCAATACTTTGAAAACAAACTTCTATTCCCTTCAATAACTCAAAAAAAACTATTACACTTCTTCCTCATTGAGAGGGATTACAAAATTATGACTACTACAAAACGCAGTGCATAAAACCAACTCACTGTCTATTAAAAAAAAACATACTCTGTCTCTAAAACACTTTGCTGTGTTTTTCACTTTCGCACTGCTGTGCATACACACTTAAAAAGTTACACTCAATCTTTCACTTTTTACACACTGCTGTGTAATAAAAAATTTACGTATTGTCTATAAAAAAAACTACCAAGCTTTTTTTTCCTTTTTATTTTTATATGCCGTAACATATAAAACATATTATAATAAACCCTCTTTTAAAAAAAATAAAATTAAAACTAAATTCTATGGCCCACCTTTCATTTCGCATATGATATATATATAACATTTGTTTAAAACATATGTATATATTAAACTATCAAAACATTAAAGAACCATTTCCATCGGACTTCAAAAGTCTAAATAGATTGAATTTCAAACCAAATTCGCGTTCCAAAATGGGATGCTGACGTCTGCCTAATTTGTAACGCGAATTCTCAATCCAATGTGCCCTATAAAAAAATCGGGTCCGATTTTCATGTTTTCAGATTCCCTTAAATTTCATGCAATCTAATATTAATGCTCCACGTGTCCTCCTTTTGAATTTACAAAACTGTCGGGTAAATTTCTGTTTGTTTAATTTCTGGTTGGTGAATTGCGTTAATGCTGGTTGTTGTGTTTAAATACAATCCTGTACAGAAATATTGCTGCGGCCGTCTACAAAAAAAACTTGCAGGAATTTTAAATGCTGAATTAAATTTCTGGATGGCATGCAAGCAACCTCCAAAAAAAAATGTTGCTGCTGCATCAGTCCTTCTGCTACAGCAGTTGAAGTTAAAATTCAACAGCATAGTGTTTAATACGTGAGGGTGTAAATGTAACTTTTTGTCGATAGTACTGGATTAAGATCATCTATTCAATTTTGTAGGGTCTTATGGTGTTTGGTTTTTTAGTTTTGGGTTGGGCTTATTGAGTCTAAGATAGTTTTTGAGTGAAAAAATTGCTCTCAGGTATTAAAAAAATTTGGTTCTTTTGTCAAAATTTATGAGCTTGTTAGGAAATACAAAACTAACAATGGTTGTATCTTAAATTTGTGGAAAATAATTTGAAATGAAACCTTTTTGTTTAGGTTGTTGCAGCAGGTGCAAATCCCGTTCAAATTACTAGGGGCATTGACAAGACAATAAAGGCCCTTGTTTCAGAACTCAAAATTTTTTCAAAGGAGGTAAACGCTTGCCTTTAGAGTAGGTTGGTTTTCCTTTTTGCTGATGGTTTGGTGTATCTAATTGAATTAGTTGCCTAAGGTATTTTTGGTTGCAAACTCCTTTTCATTTTTCATACAGTATTGGCCTTGTGGAATACATTTGATTGTGTGGTCTTGTTAGATCTACAACATTTGTAGTTGTTTAGTCTTATGGCCGAGGTGCACTTTTATTATGGAAATAGTTGATGCAATATTGTCATTTAATCCTTACTGCAGGGTAGCATGTTGAGAAGTTTTTTGTGAAACATTTGGTATTCAAAATGACACTTGATCCTATACGGCATCATGCACTTGACTTCAAAATTTATATTCAAAGTGTGCCAGACAATTCTTGCAAAATTTCAAATATTTAGGTTGTTTTAAACCATTATCTTTTTCATGTATTGGATGCTGAAAATGTGAATAAGACTTTGGTATGAAACCAACTGGTGAATAATTTCCAGCACAACAACCACTTCCAAGACATGATTTAGAAGTAGAACAAATGTGCTTATGAAGCATAGAAAGATATCCTTGATGCATTGTCAATGTTTGGCTAGGGTTATTTTTGGAGAAAATAACTCCTTATTCCTAGAATAGTGATCTTCAATACAAGTAAATTCCAGAGAAGAGAGATCATCGTGTGACATAAACCTATTAACAAAAGTGAACAGGGAATGATTATTAATTATGGCATACTAAGTTGTCGGTGATTTTGACTATTTGTCTTTAACATGTAAAAATGTTAAATTCCAAACTTACATCATCATGGTTTGGCATCATGAGCTTGACTAATTGTCCACCATGCTCATAATTTCATTATTGTCTTCATATCTATAAACAATGTTTCAAATAATAATAATAAAGTTCTATAAGAAAAATCCAGACCTCCATGTTGTTGCTCCTTGTGAGACAAAGTCAAAATTGCATTACACAATCTGACACATAAGAATCTCCTATATCCCGGTGGTATGTATCCAAACTCTTATAATAGTGTCTTCAAGACTTATGTTGACATTGTCAATGAGATATTTAAGCAATGAAAGATGGAGCCTTCTTCATTGTTGTATATGTAACAGTCTTTTATTAATATAAAGATTGATGGTTTTGTCTTTCTGAAAATGAAATGTAAAAATAATTTATTGTGGTCAATTGAAAATTTTTTGTTTTAAAGCTTTTCATTATGGAAGGGCGACATAGATATATGCCCTTCTAATTGAAATTCAGACCTGCCCTTCAAATTTGATCACTATGTGGGACCTTAACAAATAATAAAACTATTCCACCGCGCTATATATAAAACATATAACAAAACCTTTGTCAAAACTTCAAACGAACCCTTTAGCCGTGGGTATTTCATCACGAATTGATCATTTTACCATGTACCTTCTTCTAGAGGAATATTCTTCCACTTGATTAGGTACTTCATAATGGTTATATGTCAAAGAGATACATAATGCTTATCTATAACTTTTTGTGGTTCAAGAATCAACTTTCATTCTTCATCTAATTTTGGAAGTTCTATTTACATTGGCATATTTTTTCCCAAAACCTTTTTTAGGCAAGATACATGAAAAACCTTATGAATGCAAGAAGAAGGAAAATATAACTTCTATATCACTTGTGCAATCCTATGAATAATTATATAGGGCCATAACATTTTTGCAGTGTGGAAAAAGTCGGCAAAAAGTCCCGACTTTTTGAAAAAATCCCGAATTTTTCCCAGAGCCAACTTTATTGGCCGACTTTTTGCCGACTTTTTCATCCCCGAAAAAGTCACGATTTTATCCTCGAAGTCCCAACTTTTTGCCGAATTTTTCAAAAAAATCTTGAGAAAGGTAGTTTCTTTAATAATTTTTTAATTTTTTTTTTTTAAATCAGGATTTTTTCCAAAAATCAATATTTTTGTATTTTTTTAGTTTTGCCGACTTTTTGCCGACTTTTTCAAAAAACCCCAACTTTATCGAGTATTTCAACTTTTGGACCCTTGCCGATTTAATCCCGACTTCGACTTTTTCCACATTGCATTTTTGAGCTAATTCTTTATTCTTCTTTTTCTTGAATGAAGATTGCTTATATTGCTATAATCTAAAAAATACCCAATTACCCTCCTCAAATTATCTTTCACTTCAATGTTGTTCCCCTTGTTGTTTTATCATGTTTCATGTCATTTGAAGGTTTTCCATAATAATTTTCAAATTTTCTTTAGTATTTTCCATATCTGACTCTGTTTCCTATACTTTAGACTTATCTTGCAAAAAGTATGAGATACTAGGAGTTGGATATCCATAAAGGGCCTTAAATGGGGAAATTTTAGAAGATGTGTGATAGGTAGTATGATAGTATCATATTACCATTCTTCCTTGAGGAACCCACTTCATCCATTAAGATTTCTTTTCTAAAGAGTAACATTGTAGATAACCTTAAAAGCATTTGTTAACTATTTTTGTTTGACCATTTGATTGTGTTTGATATGTAGAACTCATGGCAGCTAGTGTTTCTCCACTCATATTAAATAATTATTTCCAAAGTTTCTTGTTACTATTACTTTAGGAAAACCATGAAGACTATGAATTTCTTTCACGGACACTTCTGCCACTTGGCTTGTTGTTTATGTACTTTGAGCTCTACAAAAAAAATCTACAAAATTTGTCTATATAAATGACCAAAAAAATGTAATACTTACCTTTATATTTCAGTAACCCTGTAATAAAGTCTATTGATATATCTTCTAGTCTTTGAATATGTATGTGGAATGGTTGAAGTAACCCTAGATATTTTACTATCTCTCTTTTATTTATTATGCAAACCTGACCTTCTCTTACAAAATTTTGAATATATTTCTTCATTCCTTCCAAAAATATATTTTTTGATCCTTTGAGATGTTTTAAGGAACCTTGCGTCCTACCATCAGAGAGACATGGGACTCCCTTAATATTTTTTTATTCAAATATTCTTGCGTGCATAAAAATATTCTACATTTGCACCAAAGTATATCTCTCTTTCACTCCCAATGCTCCATAGAGTTCATCCCATATTTTATAAATTTTAGTTTTTGTTTAGTACTATTGTCATTTTTCCATTATGGCAAGCTTCTTCTAGCCACCTAGGAATAGAAAATGTAATTGGATATAAATTTGAGGCCTCTTCTATTTTAGAAAGAGCATCATGTACTAAATTTTCCTTACCTTTTTTGTAGATTATCTCAAAATTAAAACTTTGCATTTTTTCTCCTCATTTTTGTTAATCTTCCAATGAAATCCATAGCTTCAAAAAATACTTTATGCTATCATGGTATATATTGAATTTAAAGTACCTCCCAATGATATACTATCCCCATTTTTTATTGCATGTAATATTGCTTCCATTTATTTTTCATACGTAGATTTCACCAAATATTTTCTTTGAATTCCTTGCTTTTAAAAGCCAATGATATCCCTTATTGTGTTAATGTTACGTAAATTCCTTGTCCTAGTGCCTCACACTCTATTGTGAATGTTTTACCAAAAGTAGGTGCAACCGATGTTGGTGTAGAAGACATGGCATCCATTAAAAGAGAGAATGCCAAAGTAGCCTCATCATTCCATATAAATGATATTTTATTCAAGAGATATGTGAGTGGACTTGAAATGCATGCATAATTCTTAACAAATGATCAATAATATCATGTAAGTCTAAAAAATATTCTAAGAACCTTGATTTTCTTAGGAATAGGTCATTTTGTAATAGCTTGCATCTTTTGAGGCTCCAACTTCACGCCTTCCTTTAAAACAATATGAACCAAATACTCGAATTCTTATTTCCCAAAAGCACATTTGGATATTTTTACATAAAAATGATTGTTCTCAATAATTTATATAACTTTTTCACATGTTTAGTGTGGTATTCCCATGATTTATTATAAATATGTGTATTATCAAAGAAAACCAACACAAATTTTATAATATGGGATCAAACAAAATTGTTCTTAAGTCGAGCCGGCCGGACTTCAAACGGCGATAAACCATAATTCAAACCAAATTCACGTTCCAAAACAGCCTGCTGATGTCGGCCAATTTTGTGATGCGAAAACCAAATGAATTCCGCCCTAATATTTTTCGGGTCAAAAGTTGGGCTAGCATATGGAGGGAGAGTTGTGACGTGAATTTCTTATCAAATTCGCCCTAATCTTTTTCGGGTCCGGATTTCCACTGCGCGAGCAGCCCAAACAAAGATCCGCTCCAATCAATTTCTGCCACATGTCCTCAATAAAAACTTGCCCTTCTCCCGGCTGCGGGTGCATTCGATGGCATTTAAGGCGATGGGACATGGATGTGGCGATTTCATATCAATCGCATTAAGTTTTAACGTTGTTCAATTAAGTGCCAAGGTTTTCACATCAAATCTGCATTAATTAAGTTTTAACACTGTTCAAGATCGGACCTCCACTGTTCAAGATCAAATTCCGCATGCTCCAATATGATTCGACCTTCGGCTCTCATTAATGATCAAAGATTAATTATGACGGGCGTCCTTTGATTGCATTGCAGTCGGGTTGATAAAATGGCGTTTCGCTATGGTTTTTCAGATGATCCGGTTGCTGGATTACACTACCTGCTCACTGTGACGAGAAGGAGAAGTGGCCAGCTGAACTGTTTCTTAGACCTTGCTACATATCTGCATTTCTCTCGGTCTGGTCTGTGTCTGTCTTCCTCTGTTTCTTTGAATTCTGCTTCTCAGTCTCCACTTGTGCCCACTGCGCCTGAGACTGCACCCATGCCTCGCCAGCTCAAAGAATGCGTTGCCGTAGGGGGAGCACTAGAGGTCAACCCCTGCGCGCTCCCTCCATCCCCTCAATCGAGTCGACTTCCGGCCAGTCCAGTGATTATTACGCAGGTCGATATCCAAATACTAGGAGTGGGCGGGGTCGGGTTGTAGGATCTGGCCACCGTATGGATTCCCATGCTCCTCGCTTCCCCACCGCTAGTTCACCTTCTCCCACGATGCGCACTGCGCAATTTTCCTTTAATTTCTCTCTCAACCGCCCGCGAATCACGGCTTTAGTCACTGTGGTCTTCCGCGAGGAGGCCCAAACGGAGGAAGAATGCACTCGTCCGGCGGGTCTGAGCTCGGAAAAAGCCGGCCAGCATTCGAGCCTTCAGGAGGGGAGTCGTGGCATGCATGTGGAGGTAGCACCTAGCGATCCTGGACCTTCCGAAGGATGGTGCCGAATCGTGGAGGAACCACCAGAGGAGTAGTTTGGTTAATTTGGTTTTCTTGCTTCGTAGGCCCACTTAATTGGGCATGTTTTAATTAGATTATATTACTGTGTTGGACCTCTGTAATATTTTTGAATTATGTAAACGTTCAAGACTGGTTTCCCCGTATGAGGGCAGTCTTCTTAATTTTTTGATTTTTTGATGAAAAATTTTCCATGAGTCTGGGCAATGTTTTTGACTAAGGTGTAATTTCATTCCCACTGTTAATAGATTAACTTTACTTAGAAAATTCACATGATTAGCATTTTTCTTGATCTGTTCAAGGATTTTGGGTACTTCAATTTGTATTTGGAACAATGGACGTCGGTACTCTATCTGTTGCTTTACTATTCTACATACTGCTATTTCACTTTCTTATAGATGCCTCGGGCATATTTGGATGCTTTCTCAGATTGTCGATAATCTCCATGTGGACCGTTCCTGGGTTTTATATCATGTCCCTGTATGTGACATGGGGTATTTTTCTATCATTGTCTGGGGTGGGACTTCCACTTTTCTGGATGGATATTTGGGTTCCAATCTTCAGATGTGAAAATGTAATGACTTCATGGACTTTTTTACTTCATATAATATATTCAAAACAACGTTTTTTCTCTTGTGAAAAAAAAATGATTAATGTTTATCACTCTGCCTTCAAAACTAGTGATGCTAGTCTATGTTGCTGGTTTATTGATATGGTCTGATGGTCTTTTTATATTTTGGACATATCACACTCCTCACATGATTAGCGTTTTTCTCTGTTCAAGGATTTTGGGTACTTTAATTTGTATTTGGAACAATGGGCGTCGGTACTCTATTTGTTGCTTTACTATTCTACATACTTCTATTTCACTTTCTTATAGATGCCTTGGGCATATTTGGATGCTTTCTCAGATTGTCGATAATCTCCATGTGGACCGTTATTGGGTTTTATATCATGTCCCTGTATGTGACATGGGGTATTTTTCTATCATTGTATGGGGTGGGACTTCCACTTTTCTGGATGGATATTTGGGTTCCAATCTTCAGATGTGAAAATGTAATGACTTCATGGACTGTTTTACTTCATATAATATATTCAAAACAATGGTTTTCCTCTTTTAAAGTTTCATTTTTTTTTTAAATTGAACCCGTCGTCGGTATACCGATGTCTTGTAAGCATCGGAATTGCGACAGCTTAAAAACGTCGAAAGAGCGACAGTATAAAAACGTCAGACGAGCGACGTTCAAAACGTCGGACCACATTTCGTCGGAATTGCGACAATTTACAAACGTCAGAAGAGCGACGTTCAAAACTTCGGACCACATTTCGTCGGAATTGCGATAGTTTACAAACGTTGGAAGAGCGACGTTCAAAACGTCGAACCACATTTCATCGAAATTGCGACATCTTACAAACGTCAGAAGAGCGACGTCCAAAATGTCGGACCACATTGCGTCGGAATTGCAACCGTTTACAAATGTCGGAAGAGCGACGTTCAAAACGTCAGACCACATTTCGTCGGAAGTGCGACAGTTTACAAACGTCGGAAGTGCGACGGTTCGGGAGACGTCGGAAGAGCGACGCTTGTTCGAAAGCGACGGAAGAAGTGTCGATAGTGCGACACTTTTTAAGTGCGTCGGAACTGCGACGGCATGGCAAACCACATTTTGCCCGCCCTCGAACTGTCGCTCTTGCGTCGACTATGTGTCGGAATAGCGACGAATTGGCCGTTGGAATTTCCGCCAAATTTTCTAATGTCTTGATCGTCATAAGGATCTACACCTAAATCATTTTATGGTGGTGGAATCTCATCGCCATCAAATGACCCAATGTCTACAATATATATATATATATATATATAAGTACACAACAATAATTAGAAAATTTCATTCAACAGTTTAATAAAAAAAATATTAATGAACATGTTAGAATAAATTTAAAGAAAACACTAATATTAACTCTATCATCCAGCGGCTCATCATATGTGAAGAGGATGTTAGCATACCCTTGCCAATCCAAAGCAGCATACAGACACGAGACCAGAATGAAGGCATGATCACCAAAACTTGCTAGCAACTCCAGTGCATCATGCGATATCCTCACGGAAAAGTCTAACTCACCCCTCTTGGGCATCATCTGTCCCCACATCTACATCCGTACATGCAGCATCGACCTACAAGGATGTTAAACAAAAGTATTCCTCATCTCTGGAAACCTCTCAAAAAATAAACAAAATAGCTCTAAAGCAAAAGGAAAGTTCACCCTCCCTTATGCCTGAGCATGACATCTATCTAAAGCTGCATAGAACTGTTGCAAAAAAGTCGCATACCACCTCACAAGTCGTGGCACCTGTAATAAAGAATCAAAATAAAATAAAAGTGGGAAACTAATGCATTTCCCGTCACTGGTATGGTGTGTAATGGTCGAAATCAGTAGTGAGAGGCACTTCACCTCCTCTCCACCAAATGAAGCAATCATAGCTGCCCACTGGAGACCTAAAAATCTACAGGAGATAGTATATCGGCGCTAATGTATCTCTGGGAGTACACCAACTGACTCCCTGCTGCATAGGCGACCGGGACCTATGGGAATGAGGGAAAATCTAGCCCTCTCCTTGATATGCCAGTAATAAAATATATTTCCTCCTCAGTGGCATGTACCATTGGTTAGGACCAACCCAGAAAGCCTGTTGGTGGGCATTCCACCTAAGGATAAGTTGTTGTAATAACCCACCATGGCCCTTCAGGGATGTAGCCTCCTCATAGAACTTGAGGAGGCCTACCTCCCTTAGGAGCACCTAGGTGGCGGATGTAATAGGGAGAGGGTACATATCTCTCTCCCTCTCTCATGCCTCCCATAGTCAAACCACATTATACTGGTCTGCCATATGTTGTTGATGTTCCCTCTCTTCTCTTCTTTGACGTCGCTGAATGATTGACATATTAAATATAATTTTTTTATTAAATGAGACATGTATATATATATATATATATATATATATTTATATTTATATTTATATATATTATTTTGAAAAAAAAAGCAGTCGGTGCACCCAAAAAATAGGTATGCACCGGTACCAGTGCGTCTATTTTTATCGTGCACCGCACAACATGAATTGTGTTTTATCAAGCGGTGTTTTGACTAAACTATCCATCCCGGGGTGGATAATTCCGTCAATGCACCTCCAAACATTAGCTAGTGGTCAAAGGTGCAATTGTTTAACTGATCGCACCGTTGACTATGAATAAATTCGGGAGGGCGGTGTGCTCACCAAACTACTCACCCCGAGGCAGATAGTTTCGTCAGCGCACTAACCTCATGGCATCATTACACAGTCAATGATGCGGTGGTGTAATTGACTGCACCGTTGACTATGTAATTGAATCAGGAGGGTGGTGCGCTAACCAAACCATGCACCCCGGGGCATATAGTTTAGGCAGCACACCACCCTCATGACATCACTACATAGTCAACGGTGCAGTCGTTTACATAACCGCATTGTTGACTATGTCCAATTTTGGGAGGGCAGTTCCCTGACCAAAATATCTGCCCCGAAGCGCATATTTCAGTCAACACACCGCCCTCCCGCACTTGGACATGGTCAATGGTGCGGCTGGGTAACCGACTGCACCGCAATTTCTATAAATTTAAATAAGGCACTATGCGCCATTTCGGTACTGCCCTGGAACCGATGTGGATACCGTTAGAACTGGTCGCGATGTGGCCTGTAAATTTACAAGCAGCACTGTGAACTGGTGCGAGCCGAACGGCTCGAGTGCATCGCGCAAGATTTTTTTTTTTTTTAAGAAGGTGAATTTTAGGTTATTTTGAAAAAATAATCTGCTAAAATGTTTAATTATGGAAAAAAAAGTAAAAAACCTATACATTTGGGTTTCGAGAGGGCATATTTTCTGTAGAATTTGCAAAACTAAATTTTCCCATCGTTTTGCAAAATTCGAAATGGAGATGATGGGCAATGGAAAATAGCAGTGTGTGCAATGGGAGCACCGATGGCAGGGAGCCTCAGACAAGGTAAATTTGCACTGGTGCTTGAGAGATTTGGAGCATTAAAAAGTGAAAATTGCAAATTTTTTGCCGTAATTTTTTTTTATTTAACCTTGTTTCGGTGCCCGGGTTTTTGAGGTGCATCGGGCGGTTTCTTACAACCGGACCGTACTGTTTCAGTTTTGGCGCGGGTTTTTAGGATGCACCTGGGCCGAATATGTGTAGAGCACCAATGCGCTACAGTAATTAGACGCACCGAGCGGGATTTTACTGAGTGCACAGTGTCCCGGTGTGCCAATTTGTAGTACACACCAGTGCTTTCTCTAGTGGAATGTGTTGGTGCGGTTTAGGATGATAAACGCACCAGAAGAAAGAAAGAAAGAAAAAAACATCCACAAAAACCTCCACCCGCTAACCTCCTCTAGTATCCTCAACTACAAATGGATTTCTGGGCTATTTGTATACGGGGTTCCTCAAAAACATCTGCTAGAGGTTATTTTCCTTGTAGTGATCAAAGCCGCAAGAAAAGAACAACAACACAAAGACAAAGAAGGACACGTGAAAGTGGTGTGACTTTCATAAGAGCTCCACTCACAACACGAGTGAGTGTCAAGCCAAGAAATCACTGGTGGTCAAGCTGAAGGCTTCTGAATCAAATGCATGCTCCGACTCTGAGTCAAAACCCAATAAGGGGAATGACAAAGGGAAGCATATTATTGATGTGGATCCTAATGCCATCGTTGCCACCACCAAGATCCAGAAGGATGAGCCCGAAGATCCAGAGGAGGGGGCGCCTCTTCCACTCATAGATGTGGGTGAAGGGTTCTCTGCTACAGTTCATTATCGATAACAAGATCCAAAAGAACCTCATTTCAGCAGAGGTTGTGAAGTGGCTAGGCCTACCGACCATAGAACACCCACAGTCGTACACCATTGGGTCACTTCACCAAGGATGAAATCTCCTCATTAGCCAACAATGTTGCTTCCCCTAAAACATCAAGCCCTTCATAGATGAGGTACTATGTGATGTTTCTCCTCTCGAAGTTTGTGATGTATTATTAGGTCAACCATACTTGTGGATGACATTTTTTGTATGAATCTAGCCCTCGCACTATTATTATTACTTTGGGAAATAAGTTGTACAGGATACCAAAGATAGCACTCCCTACCAACATCTCTCTAATCACTAATAAATGCAGTAAGATCATCTCCCAGACTAGGAAAATTGTTTTCCTTATGATTCATCCTCAGGGCCAGAAGAAGATTGTGTCCACAGCCTCCAGACAAGGCTCCTCCGAGTGGTAGCAACATATGGACAAGGTCACAAAGGAGTACAAGGAAATTTTCACCTCTCTCGCAGGGGTACCTCTACACTGTCAGGTCAACCACTCCATCGATTTGACCCCAAGCATGACACTACCCAATGGGTTGATTTATCGATGTTCTATTTAGGAGAACGATGAGATCAAGAAGCAGATTCAAGAATTGTTGCAGAAAGGGAACATTATTCCAAATTCATCACCCTATGGGAGCCTGATCGTGTTGGTACAAAATAAGGATGGGACCTGGAGACTTTGTATTGACTATCGGTCATTGAACAATATCACTGTCGGAATAAGTATCTGATTCCATTGATTGATGACATGTTGGACCAACTCAAGGGGGGAAAATATTTTAGCAAGAATGACTTGAATTATGGTTATCACCAGGTACCAATCAAACCCTTTGATGTGTGGAAGATTGCCTTCAAATCCAAGGAGGTCCTTTTTGAATGGTTGGCCATGCCTTTCGGGTTGAAAATTTCCCCCTGCAACCTTCATGAGGCTAATGGATGACATCTTGTGACCATTCACCAACTCATTCGTGGTGTTGCATTTGGATGACATCCTGATCTTCAACAAGAGTTGGGAAGAGCACCTCCACCACATTCAACTTGTCCTCCAAACACTGCGACAACACAAGTTGTGTGCCAATTTGGAGAAATAAACTTTTGGCATGACCCAGGTTCAATATCTGGGGTACATCATCGATGATTTTGGTGTGCATGTGTCCATTAAGAATTTCTCCATGGCCTTCTTCTTCTGCCATTGTAGATTCCTCAGAGCTAATGTAAATTTCTAATTGTAGGGTTATTTGTTCTTCCTCTAGTTCTTCTATCAATGGGTTATTAAAGAAAGTTTCTTCTTCTTCTTCCTCACTAGGGATTTCTAACTCTTGAGCTAGAATATGTTCTCCTGTAGAGGTGAAAAAGGTTACTCCTTCTGTTGGGGATCTAGGATATTCTTCTTCTAAGACTGCCTCAGTAGATGAATTTGGAGAATCTCCTGGTTGCATTTGTAATCTGAAGACTTCAGGAAGTCTATGTCTTGAGGTGAAAAATGGGATATGAGTTTGAGATGGTGGTGTGGCACTACGTGGTCTTGGTGGGGTGATTGGTGTTGTAGGAATCAAACTTCTACCTATAGCTATGGATCTACCCCTAGAGTCTCTTTCTCTACGCATGTCATTTTTTTTTAATGTAAGAAATAAGGCTTCCTAATTTCACTTCCCCGACAACGGTGCCAAAAATTTTATTCAATTTGATGTCTCAAATTTCTATCATGAATTATCGACCGAGGTTAGTAATTTGATGAAGTGTGGTGCACTATATATGCTTAGTTAACCTTGTTCTCTTACTTCGTTGTGTATGTTTATGTTGTTTTGGGGATTTTGTATATAATGTCTAAAATTGGTCTAAGAAATGAAATCTATAAATGCTAGTGAATAATAAAATATAAATGAATTTTAATGATGAAAACCATAATTCTTAAAGAAGGAAGAAAAGGAAATGTTCATTAACTAATCTAAATTGCATAAAAATAAATCAAACTTTGAATGATGTTAGTAGGCTGGAAAAACATCTATGAAAAATATCTAACTAATTTAAAATATAGCACTATTCTAAATCTAATTGCATTCAAATAACAAGATGAAATCATTTCCTATCTTATCCATTGAAAGCTTTTAGTCCTATGAAAACAAAGCATTTTTTCTATTTTAAAAACACAATTCTAATTTAATTTTGTCCTAACTTAATCTAATTCTATTCCATGGATTGAAAGTATAAATCCTATTATTAAGAATTTAAATGACAGTGCTGATTGAAATAAAAAACAAATATAAAGCATGTTTAAAAACTACAACTGTTGTATGACCGAATACCCAAATCTGATCCAATTGGAAAATGACAGAGCCACTTTCTTGAAATGACTTAGTGAGCACAAGATTACACAACTAATTGTAAACCAATCTAAGAAATCATTCATGAAACTAATCTATAAAAAATTAAGCAAATTAAACTATGAATTGACAGGAATATAACTATCAAAACAATGTGAATTTAACTATGAATTGACAGGAGTAAAAATAATGAATCACCGGGAAATTAAATGACAGAAATCAAACTTCAAAACAATTAAAAACCTCCTCTTCGTGCAGGGGCCCTCTGCAAGAGAATGAGTCGAAAATATAATAGACTACGCACACATCAAAGGATCTGAAACTAGTCTTCTTATTATCAAAAACAGAGTTTCAAAAGCATGCACCGAATTATCAAAATTAGGATTGTTTCCCGGTTTAAAAAAACACTGGTATTTATACAAGTTTTGGATTTAACTGTTTGAGGCATTTCCACCTATAGAAAACAAATAGAACTGAAATTAGAAGTCTGGATAGAAGAAAATTCTTTAATAGCCATCTCTCGATTTTCTACATTAGAGAAAATCGAGAATATTTCATTCGCAGATCACATTCTTTGACCAACCTTTATCGCGAGCATAGGCACATTTTCTCTTTGAATTCGAACAAGTGGATGGGATATGATCCATGTGTGGATCATTCCAGAGATACCCATATGACCCATTTCCTTATTTTCTTCTCAAAACCTGTCAAACCATAACAGTAACTGCATAAACAACGATTAGCTGCAGAATTGCACACATTCTATAGCTAATTACATAAATTCATTTAAATAATAAGAAACATCATAATATAAAGTAGAGATTATTTAAATGATTTCTTTGATATGGAATATGCCAATTATCATTGATTGGAGTCATGATTTTGTGAAAAGGAAGGAAGAAATGATGAAAAAGGGTGTCAAAATAAGAACAGTTTTGAGGTTCAACATACCCACACTAAGAGACCATAGCATGTCCTCATGAAATTTTCCAAAATATGTGAGTCTTCACCTCCTATTGCATTTGTTCTGATACCTCTGCTAATACATCCAGCTTCCTCTTCTTTTCTTTCCTTGAAGTGATTGCCCTTCTGGGTTTTCTCATAAGGAGTTTGTTCTTTAGGTTGATGACTTTCTTGTTCAGATATTTGTTCGTTTTATTCACCTTCTTATTATTTTTATACCACAGCCCCAAATGTAAGATAGTGTTATCACTAATTACCTTCTCCAAGTGATTTTTTTCTTTCATGGTTTCATTTTCCTGTTTAATGTGCCTGTTCAGTATCTCCAGCTCATAAATTTCTTGCTTGAGGGTGTTTACCAGAGGTTCTTGTGGACTGATAGGCTACTCTTCCACACTTGGATTTGCTTATGCATGTATTTTCTCCAATGACTCAATATAGCCATATATCTCCTACTGTGCTGGGTCAATTTCTGGGGATTTCCTGCTTGGACTGTGTACAGGACTATTTACAGGAGAATGTATAGGACTGTGTGCAGGAGAGACAGTCATGGGTGATGGCACTTGAGGTTCTTCGTCTAAATTAAAAAATTATGCCTCCTTTGATGGTGTCTTCTTCAAGGGTTTACGAAGTCTAGATCTTCTCCTTAGATGTGGAGGATTTAAGTCTTCTAAACTTGTAACTTTTCTCTTTTTCTCTACATTGCCTCTCTTTTTTGCTGCACTCTGTTTCTTATTTTTCATTAACTCTGCAATGGTGAGTTCTTATTCTTCTTGCTGAGGTTGAGGTGAGGATTTCCTCTCAATTCATGTATCGACCTTTCTCCTTCTACTTTTTATGGTTTTGTCATCCTTAGCCTGCTCTGGTTCATCTTGACAGTGATTTCTGATTAGGAAACTTTCCCAGGAGTCTCCTACACTTTTTAGATGGAATCCAAGAAGTATCTTTATTATTCCATGATGGTGCATGGTATTGTCTATGAATTGGACACTTTTCTAGAAATTTGCTGACATTTTCTTTAGATTGTTCAGCAGGAAGTATGGGAGTTTTATTTCTCCATCTTCCAAAAATTTCATTAACAATCGGGCATGATAAGCAAACATACAGCTAAATCTGCCTTTGCAAGTAACAAACTTTTGTAAAATTAAAAGCATATTTCTCCATTTATTTTTGAGTGCTAAACTAGGAATTCCTTTCTTGTAAATAGTAGTGTCCATACCTAGATTCGTCAGAAAAAATTTCCATTATTCACTGTGAATTTCCTTGTTCTTAAACCATCTCTCGCCAGTTCTCGGGAGTACTGTAGCTTTGGCCACAAAGGCTTCTGCCACTGAGAATTTTATATCTCCAATTTTGACCTCTTTCCCGTCGAAAGATCTTGCAAATGAATTGGTGATCTCCTTATGGAATCCATAAAACTTCTCTATAAACTGGAGCCATTGCACCTTCTGCAGCATTTCCTTTACCTGAGGATAACCCTCCCTGAATTTTTCTCCCACAGGTTCACTTCTCACTATCAGACCCATGTCTCTGTCGTGAGGAGTTTCACCTTGAGAATTGTTCTTCTTTGATCGAATGAATTGAGGTTGTGGATCTGGGTGAAGGATGTCGAGGGTTTGTAGAGAAGTAGAGGTGAAATAGATATTCGGCGAGGTTTAAGGAACGTAGATGAGTGGGTTATGGAAGTAAGACATGACCGTTAATCATTAATGGGAAAATCAGTATGGCTTATTATGAGATATGATATGGATGTTGTGGTCAAATTATGAAAATGTGATGTGAATTTGAATACAATCAATTCTAATGATGACATATTGAGGCATCATGTGATCATCTAATTTATATACTATTTTTTTTGGTATTATTACTTTAACAAATTTTTGTAACATGCCTTTGAACTAACCTTTGTTGTTCTTTGTGTTGATTTTTCAAGTATCCTTTCAGCATGATCTTCAATGGAGTCCTCAATTTCTCTTGTTCAATATGTTTGCTTCAGTAGGTTGTAAGAAAATGTAACAGAGCTGCAGAATGTGATGACAACTATAGAATCTTCTGAGAGCTACAGAATTGTAGCAATTTTGTAGCTACTTCTTTTATTGCTTCAGAGAAAGAAAGGGAACAAAGAATTTAGGATTTTAAAATGGGAGAAACTATAAGATGTCAGAACTCCTGATTTTCATCTTGTATTTTTTGTATAAGGATGCCAATCATTGATTGGCTTTCATACTTATACAATTATTATTATTATTATTATTATTATTATTATTATTTTGAATTATATATATATATATATATATATGAAAATAGAAAGAAGACTAAGTTGGGGAAGAGGAAAGATTCTTCTTCACCAACTTCATATCAGTATTCTCTTGAAAATTTTTGATAAATTCCTCCTTTGTAATTGCCTTATGATAGAATTTTAATCGATGTCCATTCACAAGAAGATGTACCTTTTATTCATCAATTTTCCTTATCCTGACTGCTCCATTATCAAAGACTTTTTCGATCTCATAAGGCCCAAGCCAATGAGTCTGAAATTTTCCTTGGAAGTCTTTGAACTTTGAATCGAACAAAAGTGCCCAATCTCCTGCCTGAAACTTTCTTTCTTTTATGTACTTATCATGCCATCTGGACCTTTTTTGTTGGATTATATTGGTTCTTTGAACTACATCTTTCCTAATCTCATCAAGATCATTAAGTTTCTCCATTCGGTGCTTTTGGGCTTTTGATAAGTTAAGTCCCAATCTAACTGCTATCTTGAAGGTTTTGATCTAAAATTCTATAGGAAATAGGACTTGCTTCACATAAACAAGTTCACAGGGAGTATGTCCTGTTGTATTCCTCCATGTAGTCTGGTAGGCCCATAAGGCTTCAGGAAGCCTATTTTCCCAACCTTCCTATGTAGATGTACAATCTTTGTGAGGATTGCCTCAATCACTTAATTGGTGGACTCCACTTGACCATTTGTTTGTGGATGATATTGAGTGGACTTTCTATGTTTAACCTTGTACTCATCCAAAATATTTTGCACCACCTTAGATGTAAACTGTGTTGGTGAGGGAGAAGGTCTCTTGGGAAAGACCCAAGTTCAAGATGGAGGCCAACAATGTTTTCCGCAGTAGTCTAGCACAACGCCGGCATTTTCACCCTACTCCGAAGAGCAGAGAGTCTCACGCGAGGCGTGTCGTGACCTTACTAAGGTTAGGATTAGATCAAGTATCGATCAAGCATAACAGACACATAAACCAGACAAAACTACGTACTCCGAATAAGTGTAAATAATCTGCAAATGACAATACTTATGAACGTATTCAGAACGATAAGAAAAATTTTAAAGTAACCCACACATTCAACTAAACCAAGAACACAACATAGAACTCAGAACAGGAACCTCAGATCATAACATATTTCACAAGCAACAAAATATAGTTACAATGCTCCTCAGAGCGATCCTGGAAGAACCGATTACAATAATATCACATAAGACAGAATAGAATGAACAGAGAGAGAGAACATAACGAACAACACGAACAGAGCTCTCCTATGGCTCCTGTTCTCTGATCCCTACTGTGCCAACCTCCTTTCTCCGCTGGCCGGCTGCCTATTTGTTCCGTTGCTAACGCGACTAACAGTTCTTCCTCCATTTCTGCTTTGATGTTTGCTGCTTCTCCCTAATCACTGGGAGTTCCACTGCTTTTTCTCTGTCGCTTCCTTCTTCCATCTGTGCTTGCTTCCACAATAGCTGTGCCACCTTCTCTTCAGTTCCTTGCAACCGTGACAGCTCTTTGTCTACCATGGTTGCGTTCTGCCACCTGTTATCTGCAACTCAAAATTGTTTAATTTCAAAACGAGGGCCCCAACAGGTCTCGAACACATCCTATTAACTCATCCTGAATCCATTGTTTCCTATTACCTCAGTCTCCATCGGTCAGCTTGCCTCTGTGGCTAGTTCTGTCTTCTCCCTTTCTTCTGCTTGTCCAAACAAGGGCCCCAACTTGGGGACCTTTGTTAGCGCTGATGCTTTGAGTTCTCGGAAGCCAACAATGGCCTGTTGCCATCCCTACATGAGCAGGTCTATTTCTGTTTGACTTGGGCTACCTCTTTCTCCCCTGAGATGGCCGGTAGCTTACCAAATACATTATTGATCTGAATGTTGGCCTCAACAGCCATTTGCTGCATTGCTTGGGCTATAATCTTCATAGGTTTCTTTAGCTCTCGGAGGGCTTGTTTGGCTGTTGTCGAGTGTTCCTCAATTTGTTGTATCTAAACTTCCATTTCTTTCGCCTGAGTGTATAATTGGTCGAGTCCATCAGGGTCTGTGGCTTCCTGAATCTCCTTCGACACCTGCTATAGTTGTGCCGAAATTGGCTGTGATTTCAATGTGAGCGAGGTTGAACACTCATGTAGACCATTCAGTAGGTCATATGCTTCCTTTTCCGCAGTACTAAGAGTTTCCTGCGCCCTGGCTACCAGGTTTTGTCTTTCTGCTATCTTCTCCGTGTAGATGACCGTTGGGTCTGGTAGTGTAGGCCTGGTTTCCAATGCTGCTTTTAGTTCCTTTTTTTCCTGGTTGAGGTTTGAACAAGCCACTCAGATGTGAATGGATCGTTCGACTATGTCATTATCTGATATGTCATCTGGTATCTGAGTGTTGTGGGCCGTTACCATGGGAAAAATATCTCGGAAAACCTTTGTCACTGTATCCAGTTGGCCCTGTAAGTTGTCTTTCTCTATCTTCAGTTGTTCGCGCTCTTCAGTAAGCCCTATGATTTGTACCTGTTGCTGCTCGAATATCTATTGTAACTCTGTGTGAAGCCCTTCAACCTGCTGTGCTGCCCGTTGAATGAAATGGTACAACTGTGCCATTCCCCAGGTCTACATGCTTTTAGCTCCGGAGATATCTTGATTTGGCTATCATTCTTGGAGTGGTTGATCGCTTGCAATGGAATTTGTTGAGTGCTCCTGCGGTGATTTCGGTGGTGTTGGTTGCGGCAGTGAATTACTAGGGTTTCCCATGTTTAGAGTGGGCTACATCTGTTGAAATATCAAATTGGCTTTGCTGAAACGGGTTTAGCCCAGTATGCAAGGGTGTCGTATTTGCAGTAAAGGATCCCCCTCGACTTAAAATTTATTGTAAAGTAACCTATTCAACCAAGGTTTGGTTAACCTTAGGTACCACTGTTTTACCAAATTTAACCTTCGCCTCGGTGTCCCCATTTGTTTTACTTTTTTCTCTGACTAGGTCAGATATGGTGGCTGATGTGGAAGGTGTGCAAGTTGGATGGCCTTTAGAGGTGAATGAGGTGTGGGCTGATGAGTGGTGAGTGCGAGGTGGAAATACACAGACATTTAGAAAAGAATAAGGGTTGATTAGAGGTAGCTCCTGAGTTACCTGGGGCTCTGTCACTGGCTCTTCTCTGATTGGGGCCCCCATATCCATAAGTTGTGTTTGATCTTCCCCCGTGAGATAAACGACTTGGCTAGACACTGTGATTTTTGCCTTCTTGGCCCTTGGTGTAGCTACAGGTGGATTTGAGGCTTTACTCTTTTTGGCAAGAACTATGGTTGTTGCTGGTGGTGAATTAAACAAATTAAGTGGTATGGTCATGACTAAGGGGACTGCGATGGAAGAGGATGCATAATTTGAGGCCTGAAATTTCGTAAATGTGGAAACAAAGAGGAATCACTTGTTAGGGTTTGGACTACCCGGTTAAAGCTCTGTACCTTGGTATTCAGCTCCTCGATGATTGGGGTCAGATGTAGTCACGACATTCTAGTCATCGCTTCCTCTGATGTTTCTCCTGGTAGCGAATCTGGCAGCATGCCATCAAATTAATAGACGTAGAATCCGCTTCTGACCTCCATTGCTACCCATGGCCATGAACATACTTCTGTGCGGAAAGTTTGTTCATCGATCTGAAACTTCAACGGCTTCATCTTGAAGGTCGATTCTGGCACACATGCCAGCCTGATGTGGGTTTGCTTATGGCTAACTCCAAACCATACTTGCGCAGAATAACTATCCAGCAATTTCCTTGGAATTCTCTGCTGACTCATCACGATATCAACCATCTGGCTGTACCAGAACTTGAATTCTTCCTCATTCACCTCCTTAGTGCTGGGGTCCCCTGATGATTTCTAGGGTGTGAACCTCATTGCTAATGGTTGGCCTGTTGCAACTTCCAGAGGTTGTCTGATTCCCGGAAATTTCCATTTCCAAATTGCCAATGCCATGACAAGATAATCGTAGATGAACCCCATGGCCCTCTTATAGTTGTCCTCATAGGCTTCGAATAACTCATTAAGTAGAAATGAACACCAATTTATTTGTGCCCCTTGGATACAGTGCTCCGCAACTGAGATGGTATCCAGCGTACACTCCCCTTTTGTGTAATGTCTCATTGTTTTGCTCGCAATCAAATAGAAGGAAAACTTGACCGTTGGCTTGTTGATCAAGTCTATCTTGGCTCCTTTTCCCCCTCTCTTGGTGTCATACTTCCTGTATTAGTCACCATCTCCTGCTTTCTTTTCTCTCTTGGACACATTTTGGAATGTCGTGGAGACATCTCTTCCTTCTTGCGATAGCACGGTTAATCTGTGAATGTCTTCCACATGAATTGGTATTTCTCTTCCTAGCCACAGTGACCCATTATGGATTCTGCTCAGCAGAAACTTTTTTCACTACATCGCAGCCCTTGTAGTGCCGAATACTGGAATATTTCTTAGGTTCAGTATAGTGGATTTATGAACACCTCTGAACTTTGGAAGTACTCTTGCTGCTTCCTGTCCTACTTCTGTGGCATAATTATCCATGTAGACCTATTTCTTCATCGCTGGCTATTGGAAGGAGTCCGTTAGGTCAATATCAATCAGCGACGAGCTATCATATTTTCCCACCAGGGACTCTATCTTTTGAATTCTTTCATCGAGCTCCTGCTCAACAACTGTTGGCACTACTATGGTCATTTTAGCCCTTCTTTGGTACACTTGCAGAGCTACTCCTCTTTCCTTATAAAATCCTCCTTCTGAATACCTCCCCTGCTCTTCTTCTGGTGATGTTTCTCTTGCTACCTTTGTTGTTTCTGGTTCTAACTCAGACTTCTCTGGCATTCTCTCGCTTTCTTTCATGCAAGTTATGTAAGTAACCAGCACGCATGAGGTTGATAAGACCCCATAACTAATTAATTTTCCCTGCCTTGCCCCATGGCTATAATCGTGTGATTAGTTATCGGGCTAAGGTGGGTTCTGACAAAGCTGACTATGGCTTTGGGATTTGGGATTTGGGATTTGGGCAGACGTGATGGGTAATGATTATGGCTTATTATGGAAAATTTATTACCGTATGGACGATGCTAATTATGGAAATTATTTCTCAAATCTCGGTAATCCTACGGACTGACATCGGTACTATGAGTAATGATGATGTAATGATGTTCGACACGCTTTTTCTTCTGACTTGGATGACACGTTAGACACTACCCTTCCCCCCTACCACAATCAGCTGCGTTGTGGTCTCCGCATCACAACTTTGAATTTTTCCTGTGCTCTAAAACTTCTTTATTGGGAATCCTATCTAAGCTCTTCTTAGGTGCGAGAGAGTTATTGACTCTATCTAATCTAATCTAATCTACCTTACTGACTCCTCTCAGTTGCGAGAGTTATTGAAAATGAAATGTAGAACTTACTCGTGATAGGGTTTCAGGCGTGCACCATTCACCTATCCTAGTAGAACCTGGGCGTCCAGTTGTGCTAAACGCATTGCTCCTAAATCTCTGATATATATTACATGATATGGTCCTAGCCAATGCATTTTCAGTTTACCTGGGAACTCATGGTACTTACTGTCATAAAGTAAAACTTTTTTGCCAGCCTTGAAAGTCTTGCGCTTGATATCGTGCCAAGCTTTTTGTCTCTCTTTCTGGACAGTTTGGTGGAATTTTGCTAAAAATATGTCTTCTTTGAGCTCTTGTAGTTCCTATAATCGCTCCTTCAACATGATGCAACAACGCTAAAGGTCACCCAAAGGAGAGTGTGGTCAACTATGACATGGCTCTGTCAGCCAACTCTTTTTTATCCTCGTTCCTTCTTTCCCCGTGGTCTTCTCTGTTGTTCACTTATTCGGGTTTATTTGTCAATTTCAGAGAAATTGATAAATAAACACTATTCACGACTTTTTCTATTATAATGTTGGACTATATAAAGTTCACCCTCTTTTTTATTATATTTCTTTTAAATGGCCTTTGGTTATACCTCAGACTTTGTATTAAATAAACCAACAATTATAAATACGCGACTTTATGATAACCCGTCGCCTGGACCCCACATTATATATACAACCAATCAATGTGTGTGTCGTACCTTACGTTTAAATGTCTTGCACCTTCGTTCAACAATCACCCTCCGATGCTCCTGCGCCAGATCGACGGCCTATGTGCATTCCGCTCGGCGTCCAATGTCGATTTTTAACGCGCGAAATAGATACGGAAAGCGGTTTTCCCGCGGGGCCACTCTGCCACGCGTCGATTCTTCAATGGAATCGCTCCCTGCTCTACGGATACCACTCACGGTTGGAAGGTGGTGCAAAAGGGGGAAACCCACCTTCGAAATCCGCCTCCGGTTCTGCTACAGTGCTGGACTCGGGTTGCGTCGGGTCACGATTTCCTTTGTATATATTTGACTCAGGGTAAGTCCCAGTTCCGGTCTTCGATTAACGATGGACAGAGTTATCTCGTTATACGGGGAATTTGCCAATATTAACAGGCTTCGCCTCCATACGGATTTCTTCACGGGAATTCAAAGACAGAGAACGGGATATCAGTACACAAATGCCTCACAATCAAACGAATTACCACGCAATTAACATTCCAAGGCAATTAGATAATCAACAAAGTAGAAATTCATTCAATTGGGGCAATCAGCAATACACAGAGTTTACTGCAGGAAATTCTCTATTCTTCCTCTCTCTTCTTCAATTACATCCGGGAATACATTTATACACATATGACTCCTCGGTTCCTCTATGAGGACCGTTTCGGAAACCAAAAGCCTATTACAATTTATTCAATAACTGAACTGATAGCTAAACTGAGCTATTCGACTTCCTCTGACTCCAATTAATCTAAAGAGTTACAATCGGCTAAGGTATTGACACCTAGCTGTAATCATTCGAATGTTTCCAACCCTCCTAGCCACAACATGTGGACAAAACTTCCTACATTGTTGGCCAGTGTCCAATGCCCCTGCATCACAACGAGACTTCTTCTAATAGTTGGAGTGATGTTGCGATTAGAAGGCTAGGTATGACAAACTCAGCTCACTCTACTGCTTCTCTCCCGTACACCAGCTGGAATGGTGTCTTGTTGTTTAGTCTCTTGACAGTTGTTCTGTACGCCCACAATGTTGCTGGTTTACATTTGTCCCAGTCATCTCGTTGAATGTTGCAAATCTTCGTTAAGCCCTTCTCCAGGATCTTATTGAATGCTTCCACTGTACCATTGGCTTGTGGGTGGTAAGGACTGCTTTTATAATGCTTTACCATGAAGTTTTCCAGCAGGGACTTAATATTCTGTTGCCGTAATTATGTACCTAGCCTGTGATTGTTTTGTGACTAGTGCAATTAAGCCTAAAAAATCGACAACCCATTTCTCAAATGGATGCAGTGCCTTTATCAGGTGAAGTGGGAGCTCATCTCTGTGGGATGGACATCCCGTCCGCTGACATACATGGCATTTTTTTACAAATGCTTTACTATCCATATGTACCATCGGCCACCATAAACCCGCTTGCAGTACTTTCCTTGCCATCGGTTTTGCTTCGACGTGCCCTCCTGCAACACCACAGTGGCATTCCCACAATACATCTTCCCTCTCATGGTTGAGGACACATCTTCGTAAAATTTTATCTAACCCCATCTTATACAGGTGTCTTGCTATGAGTTGATACTCTGCTGCTCGGACTATTAGGTGTCTTTTCTGGGCTGTTGTATATTCTCTTAGGCATTGTCCTGTTGTCAGGTAGGTTGCTATTTGGTCTAAGTATTCTGGGATGGCTTCTACTCTAAAAAGAGTAGCATCCGACAACTGATCATCCAGAGACCCTCCATTTTCTCCATTTTCTAGCCTTGATAGGTGGTCAAGCCCCACATTCAGTCTCCCAGGTTTTACTATCACCTAAAAGGTGAACTCCTGAAAGAGTAGGAGCCATCTGCAGATTCTTCCTTCTAAGACTGGTTTGTTTACTAGGTACTTTAAAGCTGAATGGTATGTGAAAAACTTAAAGATACCTCCTAGTAGGTAGTGGTGGAACTTTTGAAGGGAATACACCATTGCTAACACTTCTAGCTCTATTGTAGTGTGGTGTAGTTCTGCTGTGGATAATTTGTGACTTGCAAAGTATAGAGGGTGATCAACTGAAGTGTCCCCTAGTTGAGCCAGAACTACTCCAAGTGCGATGCTGGAAGCATAAATGTATACATGAAATTGTTTGTCCCAATCCGGGTGAACCAATATTGGTGCACTTGCCAATTTTTCCTTCAAAGTATTCCGGGATGTCGTGCAACCCTCTGTCCAACTGAACTGCTCTGATTTCCGCAACATCTTCTCCAATGGGGATGTTATCTTCACGTAGTTGCAGATGAATCGCATGTAATAACCTGTGTGGCCTAGCAGTGACCTCAACTGCTTTACAGTTTCTGGTGCCTCCAGGTTAATTATCATTGCTACCTTCGCTCGATCCACGCAAACTCCTTGGTTACAGACAACATGTCCTAGCAATGTTCCAAAAGGCACTGCAAAGATGCACTTCTTGACGTTCAACGAAATTTGGAGTTGCATACACCTATCAAAAATTATTCTCAATAACGTTGCATGGTCTTTAAATAGGTTGTAGACCGTCTAGTCATCCATATATACTTCTAGGAATTTGTGGATGTGGTTGGGGAATGCTGCTATCACAATGTGTGAAAATACTGCTGGCGTGTTTTTCAATCCGAATGGCATCACATGATATGCGAAGGAGCCCAATTTGGTCGTGAAAGTTGTATTTTTCTTATCTTCTTCAGCTATCCTTACCTGATGGTACCATGAGAATCCAACTGTAAAGGAATACGCCTCATTCCCCGCAACATCGTCGAGGACTTCATCACTGAATGGAGTAGGGAATGGGTCATGTATACAGGCGTTATTCAAGATCCTATAGTCAACATAGACTCATATTTCAAACTAATCCTTTTTTCTTTGTATGACTATGGGACTTACCCATTCTACTTCTTCCACCGGGAATATTAAACCTACCTTTAGCATCTTTTCAATCTCTACCTTAACTTTTTCTTTCACTCTTGGATTTAACCGATAGGGTCTGTGCTTGATTGGTCTTGCCTCGGGCTTCAAGATTATACGCATCTCCCCCATGTCTCCTTTTATTCCTTTCAACTCTGCTACTGAGGATGGGAACAAGTCTTCATACTCTTGTATCAGACTGAATATCTCCTTAGTCGTCTCGGCATCCCAATAATCACCGATTGACACAAGTTTGGGCTTCTCTTCTGTCCCAGTGTTCATTTTCTTGGTCTTTAGTGGTAGAAGATGAATTCCTTCTGTCACTAGGTCTTATTTGATATCCCGCTCCCCCTCCTTTTATTCGAAATACAAGTGTCTGAGACCTTATAGATCATTATCATCCATCTCGTTGTTTATATTTGTACATGCTACTGACTGTCTTATGCTTTGGTTTGGGAGAAGTTGCACATCCTCCTCCTGAATTTCCGGGAAGAATAGTACCTTTTTAATAGACTGCAATTCTTGTGTGGTTGGTTCTATTTTTCCTTCAAACAAGAAGCATTATGTAAATATCTCCGCAATGGCTCGCCAAGTATTGGTTCCCCTCTTCCTCTCTTCAATTAGGTACCAAGCTTGTGGGATCAAATCCAGTGAATGTATAAACTTGTGTACCCACAGCTCTTCTGAGTATCCTATGGTTTTCCATTGACCCTCACATTCCTTCAGATGTTTTCTGGGGTCTGAGTCCGCTTGGTATTTTTCATTGAAGCATGGTCCTTCTTCTTCCTTGAACCTGGCTTTCAATGCTGCCACAACTTTGTCCCATCCCGACAATGAGTTGCAGTGGTTACTCCACCATCTTGCTAATGTGGATTGTAAAGCCATGTCCATGAGTGGGACCCTATGCTCCTCTGGTACCTTATCTTCTATTCCGGTAATGAAAGTATTTACAGCATTCATATTGGACAAAGTTGGATAATCTCTTACCTCAGTTCCGATCCAACTGATTCTTCCAATGTTGGTGCATCTTCTTGTATTGGTCTCATATCACCCTTGCTGCTAATCATCCCAGGCTATCTCTGAGCCTAAGTCTGAGCTTTGAATAATTCTCCAACTCACAGATCCCCCCGTTGTTGGGTTGATGTAATTTTCCCTTTTTCCTACAGTCATTTGATAAAGATGGTCGAGAAGCTGAGCATATTCTCTGTTGTCAACAAACTCTGTGTATCGGGGACCTTGATACAGGTCGAGTGGCTAAGTGACTCTGACCTCTCCGCCCTCAAAGATTATCATTTCCTTCTTAAAATATATTACTGCGTAGTTTTCAAAATCCCAGTCAAACCCCAATAATGCTAGATAGGGACCTTAGTCCCCCATAATGTCGATTACCTCAAAGTCCGTGTATGTCTTTATTCCCGCAACATCGACTTCGACCTCCTCCAGTCTTCCTATTGGCACAATGCAGTACTGGTTTTCCATACGGATTTGAATTGGTGAGTATGTTAGCCTTGGCCTTCCCAATGCTTCCCATGTATTTCTTGGAAAAATATTGACATCAGACCCTAGGTCAAGCATTGTGTCCTTAATTTGGAATCCTGCAACTTGAGTATTCACCCGAAACTCTTTTCCTGTCCTTCTCTTTTTTCTTTTCACTCTTTGTATGTATTTATGTGTCGCGTCAGTTGACTCCCCTGGTCCTGTGGCCTCCAGCACTACTCTTTCCAGGTTCTGCTTTAACTGTTCTAACATTGGCGCGTTGTTAACAATTTTTAGAAATAAACGGAACCATTCTTCAATTGTAGTACTTGAACTAGCTTGGTTATCATTATCTTCCTTGGTCTGTGGCAATTCAATGCCTTTGCTTCCCCCAAGTTGGGCAAAGGTTTCCACTGCTTCTTTAAAGAATTGCTTTTGTATTTCTGGTCTGAACAGTGGCTTTGGAGATGCTGGCCTTATCAATTTTATCGGGTCCATCTTTTGTGCATCCTCCCCGGTTATTTTTCCTCCTCGTGTCACTATGGACACATTTTGCATAGCTTGAACCTCTATTATTCTTGGCTCTGCCTAGCTCTTTCTTCCCATTTTTTAATAAGCTCTGAGCAGTCTTCTACTGCGTGCGTGTTAACTCTACATTAAGAGCACCAGGGTCTTCTAGGAAGTGGAAATTCCCTAGCCACATGACCTTCTTGGTCATAGTTGTAACATCGTACTGGCCCTCTTCCCTATTAGTCATCAGTATTTTCACTTGATTAGTGATGACTAGATCCATAACTAAGTTTTCTAGAAGCTGATCTCCATATGTCAATTTGTCATCTAGAAAACCCTCATAAAACTTTTTTTTCGCCTTCCTACTTTTCAGACCGCCCATGTCAAAGTGAAAACTCATTATCACTATCCTATCTAGCTTCAGCCCTACTGGTCTGCCCATCAGCTCTAAAAGGAAAATCCAAGTCTGTTTCAAAAGCCTCCCCTAAGTTAGGAAGTGGCGCTTTAAGGCATTTTACCCTTGGCAACCATCAAAAGGCCAAAAAACCTCCATCTGATACAAACCAATCATGAAAAACCTCCCACTCTGCAAATCAAGTTGATCACAGCTCTAAGTCGCGCCACTTACACACCCCTAGGTCTCAGCACTGCATAAACCACAGTCTCAAGCTGATTATTAGGTGTTTTACAGTGTTTTATGGATTCTACAAAGACAGGAAATATAGCTTCATCTCAGGAGAAAATTCCTAAATCTACATTTAGAAGAACAGCTGCTTCTCAATGTAAACATGAGCCTGAGATATATCTGCAAGACAGAGAGTGACTCATCAAGACCTTGCAGCTTCCTTTCAGCATGAAATCACAGTATAGGAAAGACACCACTGTCAAACAGACTGGTAATTTGTCATGGCCAAGAACCTCCTTCATCTACAAGCAGAGGGTTAAGGCGCCTCCTTCATCTACAAGCAGAGGGCGCTGGCCATTATTGACTTTAATGATTGCAAAAGCACAGGCTTGCTTTTTACTAGACAGTAAAACAGTGACTCTAGGTTTCTGAGTGTAAGTGATGATCATAACAGGGCTAGGATCTAAAGTATGCAAGAAAAGGGAAAACAGAGTTTTGGTCTTGTAAAGGAAGTCATTTGAAGTTTTCAAATCATATGAATTGTTAAAACCTTGGAGAGACATATCATTAGTGAAAAAAATTCTAATCATAAGCAGCCTGCTGTTTCAACAAGACCAAATTGAAGAAAAATTGACAAGTCATGTCATTACACAGGCAGAAGAAAAGGTGGTTTTTTTTCAAAGGGGTGCTAACCTCCATACTCACAAATATTACCTTTCAAATAACTTGTCATAAGTTGACCAAGGCAAATGGTGACATTTCAGTTCTCCTCAGCAAAGAGTAGTGCAATGAGACAGTGAAGAGCTCCTTCACAGGAAACATAAAGAGCAGTTCTCCTTGTTTCACTTTCTAACTCTCATACATCATCCCATTTTTTGTCTTCTACCCACAGTCAAAGAAGAAAGCTCAAAGAGACCTAGCACTTGCATCTACAGTTAAGCAAAACCTGTCACCTAATTAGATTTACATTGCAGGCAAGATTCTGGCATAATACCCAGAGCAAAAATGTGTTTGATCTAGTTTGTCTCTTACAAACAGGTATACAAGCTCATCAAGTACAAAAAGAGATTTGGCACAGTGTTTCAGGTTTTGGAAATCATCAAAGGCAAAATCTAAATGCCACTGCTCCAAAAAGAGACATTTCCTCCTCTAAGTAGAGAACAGTCAAAGTTTCAAAAGACATCTTATCCACAAGTTATCATCTGAGTTTTGAAAACTTTGAAAATCATGGAAAGAAAATTAGCTGGCAAGGGCAATTTGAGTTTTATCACCAAGAGACATCACCATTGGAACTATTGTTCATCATAGGCAGAGGAGTTGTTTTGATAGACTGTCAGTGTTTTAGAAAGTTCAAGGCAAAAATAAGTTTTCATTATTCAATGAACAGAGATATTATATAATATGTTTTGAGCAGAGGAATGTAGTGAAAAGGTGCCCTTCTTAAATAAAATACCATGGCAAACTATGAAAAACTGCAGCAAGTTTGACACCTACAATGGAAGAAAAGACTGATGAAGCACCTACAAGCAGGGAAGTATTTTGAAAAGGGGTGCCTTTCTTAAATCAAAGAGCCATGACCAAATCCAAATAATGTCAGCAAATTTGGGCACCTGCAGTGAGAAAGAGGTTGAAGAAGCAAGTAAAGACAGAAAATGTCAAAGCAAGGTGAAAGATAAACCCTATCCTTTCAAATAACCAAGTAGTCTTCAGTATTTTCTTGACAGTTTTAAAGTGGGGTTACATAAAAAATGTCATCAACAGTGTTAAAAACAAAGTGGCAAAAGATGGTCTGAAGGTCATTAGGTTATTTTTCAAAATTGGAGTTGCTGTGTTAAATGGTCACCAGAGAGGAAAAACCGACAGGAATTATCCTTCAGAACCATGTGTATAAGTGAAACAGAGTTTTGATCTTTCAAGCTATATTTTCTGTTTGTAAAGAGGTTCATTCATGTTAGCACGGTCCAAAAAACATAAAAAATATCCACGGCCTACATCGCTTCGGAATCCAAGTTACGAGTACACCAAAAAGGTTTTGTTGAAGAAGGTCAAAGGCTTCGAAAACCTTGCAAGGGCCAACCAAAAGTTCTTTTTTGCATTTCAAATAAATAATAAAGGTGACTGTTGGGAGTTTGAAATGACAAAGGAGTGAGGTCGAAGAGAGAAGTTTCATGTTCAAAACACAAGCAAGGTTTTCCCTCTGCTGTCCTCAAGACCAAACAAAGAAAATTGCAGCGATTTTTAAGAAGCCTGCCAAAGTTTCTCTGTGCGACGTGCTTAGGAGAAATTTTGCACAGGCGCTCAACGGTCGCGCGACGCGCCTGTACGTGTGCGCGACGCGCCTGTACATGGCGCCCGACCACAACCCGACAGGCCGCCCGGTTGGTTTTTTGCGCGACGCTCTTCCTCTGCAAAGTGTCGCGCAAGTTCAAAACCTCCAACACGCCTGCAGTTCGTGTGAAAAGCTGCTCCAACTCTCCACAAAGGGTTTTCATCAAGTTATAGAGGTTTTTATCACATGTCCCCTTGATTTTTCAAACTGCAAAGTGCTGTAAGAGGTTAAGGAAACACAGTTTGAATTTATGACAAAAACGATATTGTGCTATAAAAATAAGGCTAGAAATAAAATATCAAAGGGATTGAATTGCACTAGTATAAAAACAACTGCAGAATACCCTTAAAGCTGTGGTAAAACAAAGTCAAAACCTGCCAAGATGTGTGCATTTGTTGAAAACAGAAAAGAAGGATAATGTGCTTTAGGGTAAGAGCAGTGAGTCACTTGTCTAAATGATCATTAGATGAAACATTGGTGACCTTCCAAAAATGTCATTTGTGTATTAAAAGGACCAAAAACAGTGTTGTGCCTTTCGGTCCCACAAATAAAAATCAGTAAGAAGGCTACTATTTAGAGTTGGAGGATGTGTGGGTCAAATAACTATGAGAAACAGTGATACAAAGGAAAAATAGTTGTCATATGAGAGGATTCTCATATAGTTTGAATGATAAATGTTGTTTGCCATATTATAAAAATATCAAAAAGCAGGGTTCTCTTACCACCACACCAGAAAGTGCCACCACTGTGTTTTCTTTGACTTGACTGAGTATGACATTGTGAGTAGTTGTTGATTGATATACAAGGACAAGGAAGGGTGTGATTTTGAAGGGACAGGGTTTCCATATTAAACAGGAGTTTTGATTGTGGGGAAGAAATAAGCTGCTACAGCCTCTGTTGAAACTATAGAGCTTGTTTAAATTCTGTCACCTTGTTCCATAACAGTGAGATTGAATGTATGCCCACACTGGAGGTTGACCATGTATGTGGTATGATTTTGTTTGATGGAGTGACATACCAATAGAGGATAGTAAAGGGTAATAAGAAAAAAGGGTTCTTGTTAAAGAGCAGTTTATTGGTTGAAAGCTACAGGGCAAAGTTGCTTCTACTTCTCACAGAAAAGACAGTTTTCACTGTGTATTTTGCTTGACTGCCTTTTATCCCTCAAGCTTATTTGATAAGTAGATGTCCATATAGAGCAAAGGCTTTTCTACAAAGCCAAAGGTGTTACATTGATAAGAGGTCCTGGTTATTTTGAAAAGAGAAGACTATTGCAGGCTTGGTTGAACTTTTTGGAGCATTCTAAACTCTGTTACCTTTGTTCCAGGACTGTGACAGTGACTGTCTAATTACACTAAGGGTTGATTGCATAAGACATAAGTCTGTTGAGAAACTGGCACAATAGGAAAGGCAGGTTTGTAATGATTGCAAAGTCTACCTTGGGCAAAGATTAAAATGTGTTGTTAACCTCCAAACTTCACAAGAACAAGGTGATTTCTTGACACTTTACACAGAAAATTTACCTAGCAGTTTGTCTCCTTTTCACTGCATGGTATCTTATTGAAAAGTCTTCCAGTTGAGATACTTTAAAGGTGGACAGGCCACTTTCTGAAAGAGCAGGGGTTTTTGTATTGTAAGGAAACTTGTTGCAATCATCCAAATTACATTGTTTCTCTATCAAGACAGTGAATTGACACAGTTTGACTCCAAGAAGGCAGTTTACACACAGTGAGGCAGTTTGTTTCGTCAAAAGCACATTTAGGTCAAAATGCCTCCAAGGCAAGACAGCAGAAGTGGTCCACATAAAAGATATGAGCCAATCTCTACAGAAGAGGTTAATGCTCATCCATCCATCCTTTTCAACTTCCATGAAGTAGGTTGCCTAGATTTCTGCCAGAAGATACAGGAGGTCAAAAGTTTTTCGCCATTAACACACCTATGCGCCCTGAGATTCAAAGAAAAACATTTCCAAGTGGCAGGTCTTGATTTCAAGATCTCTCCAAGGTATGTGTCCAAGGCAACTAAAATTCCATATCATGGCGAGAAATGGTTCAAGCAGGCCCATCTAGATTTGAGTGACTATAAGCCTTTCATCAAGCCCGAGTACAGAGACACATGCACTGCCATTTTTCCGTTCTCATATCTTCTTGACAGCTATGCTCCTCTAATGAAGGTCATAATGAAGTATTTTACTTGTGAAGGGATATTTGCTCGAGTTTATGCCTATCATGTTAGACTATTGATGCATTTCACTAGAACTAGGCAGCTCAATCTCCCTTACTTTTTATGCAAAAGCATCGAGAAGATGGCATCCACATTCTAGAAGAAGGCTCCATATTTGCAAATACCTTCCCTTTTCCATCATTCTCTGATCAAAATTATCATCCTACACCAGCTAGAGAAGAAGGAGGTCCCATGGGATGTTTTTATCAGCCACCCGGATTTCTCTACTGTTCCTCCTGTCCATATATCTCCCACCCAGCCTGTTCATCGCCCGGTACCTTTGTCCAGCAGGCCTACTCCTAGAAGGCTCAAAATGACTACAGAAAAGTCAGGATAGCAAGAGGAAGGAGAGGGAAGTAGGCAGCAAGAGGAGAAAGGTCATGAGCAAGAGGAAAGGGATGAAGAGCAGCAAACAGAAAATGAGGAACAGCAGCAGGACAGTGGTGAGGGTCAGCAGCGAACAGAAGATGATGAACAACAGGTACAAGAGGAAGAGCAGCAGCTTGATATTGGAGGACAGGAACAGCAGCTTGGGCAGGAATTTGAGCAACAACTTGAGCCACCAAATGAGCAGGAAATCCAAGCACAGCAGCAGCTTGATTTTGGTGAAAAGGGGCAGCAAGTTGAAACACAGATTGAACAAGGCATTGAAGTAGAACAGCAAATTGATGTTGGCGAACAGGGGCAGCAAATTGAACAGCAAGAAGAAGACACCCAGCAGCCTCAAGGAGAGCAGCAATTTCAAGAAGATGTCAAGGGTAAATCAGTTGTGTCTCCTCCTCCCAAAAGAACAAACCTCAGCACAGCAAGGAAGAAAGAGTCTAAGGCGGCCACTCCGAAAGTGACAAAATTTGTCCCTAGCAAAAGAAAATTGCCCAAGAGGTCTCACACTAGCATGCCAAGAAGGAAAAGTGCAAGATTAGCCTTCAAAGGGAAAAGCAAGATTGGAAAAAGTCAAGAACATGAAGGTGGATCAGCTGTCATTCCAATCCAAAGTGATGACAGCGATAATGAAGCCCGCCTTCTTGAAAACCTCCTAATCCATAAAGAGGGGCAAATTGAGACATTGGAGAATGATCTTCAATGGGCAAGGAACTTCAACTATTTCTTGGAAACCCAAAACAAAAAGATGAGTGTTCACACAGTTGTTCATGAAGCATGGGCAATCAAATACAAAAATGAAGCAGCTAAGGTGCAAATGAGGATAGAAGAGCTCATCGGTGAGTTTGATGAGGAAGAAGAAGAGGGAGACCAACCTAGGCTGAAGAGGCCTAGAACCATAGGGCTTAAAAGAGCCTTGGAAAAGCAGAAAGAAGAAGAACAGGCCCACCTTCAAGCTTTTCCCCTCACTTCCCTACTTGAGCAAGAAATTGAAGAAAACAAAGAGGCATGGCTAGAAAGAGCCAACAAACACTTGGAGATGAAGCTTGAAAGAGAAAAAAAAGATCTGGAGCTGCAAAGGAAGAGGACACATCACTTTCAAAAGTTGAATCAGTTTGCCCGGCACAAACTAAAGGCAGCCCAAGAGAAACTGAAGAAGGCAAAGGGTAAGCGCCCAGCACGGAAAGAGGAGAAAGGCATATCAGCACTTGATATTTTGGCCTCAGCTTCGGAGCATGTTGCTAGGGACCCTTGAGGGTCATGCGTGCCAATTTTGGGCCCATTTCGACAACTTTTTGTTTTTTGTCATTTTTTGAGTTTTTGGTCGAAAACTCATAATTTCGCCGTTTCAGTTTGAGGTTTTGTCAAGGGAGGAGGATGATATCAGTTGATGCCATAATTTCATGATCATTTCCTCAGCGATTTTCAGAGCATTTGGAGATCATTTGCCCCCTCAAAATGGCGAAAAATGCTCACTTTTTGCACATTTTGCCCCGCATATCAGCAGTTTGCAATTTCCTGGCTTTTTACACACAGGTACAGATTTGGAAGACTTCCAGGCATCAGATTGAGGTGATTTCAGTTACGCCGTAAATTAGACACGGAGAGCTTTCCAAAGGGCCATCATGAGCCTCATTTCGACACCGGGAAGGCTGCCAAATGTTTCCGGAAAGTCAGGGGACCTTTTTCTGATATAAATTTGAAGTATTTTTGTAATTTTTGAACCTCAAAAATCTGCTTTTTCCAAATGTGCGTTTAGCTATTTTTGCACTTGGAAAATGATGCAAAGTCAATATAATTTCCATTTTTAGCATTTTTTTACATATTTTATGGGATATTTTGTGCCTTGGGCTTTGCAAAGCCTCAAGGACAAGTTTAGATATTTTGATTAGGCCAATGGGATAGCTAGCTGCACCATGAGGTTTTCCTCACTTGAGCCTATTTATTCTACAAGGCTTCATTGTAAAACAAGGCTGAACTTGAGAGAAGAATCAATATATTGGTCATATGAGCTTTGAAGAATATACTTGTGTTATGATTTTGGACTGCCTCTTGGATGCTTTTGATGAATGATGAAGGATTGTTGATGGATTCCATGACATGGTAGAATGGTATAGTGTTTCTTGCTTTGTTGTTTTCTTCTAGTTTTCATTCATGATACATGCTTCTTGCTTGCTATAGATCAGTAGAGATTAATTTTGAGATATGCCCATGGAGGCACCTCAAAATTTCTGAATCTTCATAGCTTTTATGTTTTTCTTCTTCCTTAGTTGCACTAAAGAATTCTTAACTGCTCTTTAGTAACGTAAGGATACTGTTGCTAGTTTTATTCATAAGTTCTATGCATGTTGAGTAGGATGTATGGTGTGCCCTGCTTACCTATGACTGTCCATAGTTCTGTCCATAAAACTATCTCTTTGACTGATTAGATTATCATCTTGTTGAACCAAGGAGGCCTAGTCCCGATCTAGCCCTTTGCCTAAAACTATGAAAGCTTGTTTGTCAAAGTGCCCAATAACTTGAAGCGTATTTTAGAGGTTCCCGGCTTGTAGTATTTTGAGTTCTTATTAAAATCTTATTTGTTCCCCAAATTCGATAGCCATTTCCCAAAGTTAGAGGGTCTTATACTTCTATGCATGGGTACAAGGATGTTTGATTTCTATGTATTTTAGCTCATAGATCTACATTTAGCATGATTAATGGCTTGCTGTCTTTGTGTTATATGCCGCTATCCTTTAGTTACACTTGAAATCCTAGTCTTTCCAAACTTTGATGTCCATTTACTCCATTTTTCCCAAAGATCCTTTCTACCTTGAATCAAATCGGCCCTACAGCAGCCTTATATCATCATCTGATAGCTTCCTTGACCTTTTTGACCCCATAGCCCAGTTGATCTGACTTCTTGTTACCTGTTTTATATCTTTGATCAGTTTTGTCCCTCACAAACTTAAAAAACCAAAAATAAAAAAACTCACTTCATAACTAGCCTAATATTAGAACACCATAAGCAAACACACCAACATCTTTTACACATATAGAGAGAGCCCTCTCTGAGTCCAGGAAGGCTAGGTCCTTGGGCTCCAAAGCTTGGTTTGATGTTACATCGTCATTTGGCTCACCAATCGGCCAAATCATGGGAACCTAACATTCCCCTAGCGCGACCTCCTCTCATGCCTCCCCCCCGTCCTCTAGGAGCCTCATTCACTCTATATGAAGGCCTGTCCAATCATTCCGCTAATGAATCCAGAGCCCTACACTGCTCTATGTTGGGTGTCGTAGAAGCACAAAACTCAGTATATGTTGTTCGAAACGTTGGAGTATTTCTGTAAGATTGGACATAGGCGGGGTGGATGACCCATGCTTGTTCATATCTCACAATATTCTGTTGCAGCTAGATTCTGTTGCGCGGGGAACCCTGTGTATAGGTGTTGTGGCAGACATATTCCCTGGGTGTTTATTTGTGCAACTCCTCCTATTGGTGGAGATCCCTGTGCCCCTATTACTGATGTTCCCACATTCTGACCCCACAACCTAGGACATTTGGTTACCACGTGTCCTTCCATTAGATAGTGCGTACACCATACATTTGACCTTGTCAGTCGCATTGGTTGAATTTCTTTCAGTTTCTTTGTTAAGCTAGCTATTTGATGTTGTAACCCTAGTATGGAAGGGTCTTGAGCTGATGCTCCTCCTTTAAATTCTTGCAGATATCCCTCCATGGCCTCTATCTTCATATCTTGCTCCAATGCGTCTTGTAACGTCTCGATCTTCTGTTGTGTTAATGGAGTTCTTGTTAATGGAAGAAGGGCCTTGATGAATCAATCTCTTTGATGGTTTGGATCGATTAGAGCTGATTTTTCCAATCGCATCCTTGAATCTCCTCATTAGATCCCATGTAGTTTCCCCTTCTCGCTGCTTGATCTCCCACATCTCTGAAAAACCCTGATGATCTATTTGGGGTAGTTTGAATTCCTTAACAAAATTCCTCTTTACATCGTCTATCACTAGGTTCTGATGAGCCTCAAACCACTTTATAAACCAACGTAGAGCTCTCTCCCTGAGAGTAGTTTGAAATTCTATCAACTTACCTGCCTCTGGTGTCTTTCGAGCCTTCCATATGGCCTCGCAGAGGTACCAGTGTTGTTCCACATCATCATTACCCCTCCTAGAGAACTCTGGGTACTAGGTAAATGATCCCGCCATGCTTCCTTGTGTGGGGGTTACTAGATAAAAACCCTTGACTCCCGTTTGTGAAATGGTATTACTAGCACTGTTGCTAGTGTGTATTACTGTTGTAGACTGAACACTCTTCAACTTACCCAATTCTCGTAACTTAACAAAAAATTTACCTAGTGGCTGATAGAGTACCAAGGGAAGGTCAGGACTAGAGCTACTTGAACTTTGGGGAATAGAGTTACCTATGATTATGGGTTTCGGCCCCTCACAGAATAGTTGCTCCATCGTAACATGCAACTCCACTTCAAACGTCTCCTCGGGGCACGCATCATCTCCATCGTACTCCTTTCCCTTCTCTGCTTGGGCTGGGCTCCTACACACCTACCGCACTTCCTTGATGGTCCCCCCTATATCTTGGGAGCACGTCTGACCTTCCATCTCCTTTGTCGTCTGAGGTGCCTTCTCCTTGTCCTTTCTATTCCTTTCCTGTTTTTCCAACTCTTTCATCACACTTTCTCGCCACTTCTCAGTAAGTTGCGCCCTCCGATGTGCTCGTCGTTCCCTCAACCTACTGGATGTCTCAACATCCATATTCCTATTCCCCTTTTCAACGTACTTGTAGCATCTTTCCCTTAGCTCCTTCCCCCAGTACTGGAGGTTTAGGTCTCCATCTCAGATTTTTGGAACTCCATTAATCCTTCGTCTACCATCAAAGCTTTGATCCACAGGGGGATCTCCTTCAACAACTCACCGCACAGCCCTAATCTGAATATGTCCTCCGCTTTCGAGAAAGACTGGTAGCATTCAGTTGCAAACTCTACGATGTATCCTTCCAAGGTAGATTGCACCCAGAAATCTACAGCTCGGGTCAAATCGGTATATAACCGATGGAGTGCTACCAGATCTATGTGTAACCACTTGTGACAGACCTTCTGCGGGCCTCTTTGGACTGTCTTGGCTGATAGCCTCCACAACCAGTCGTAAAGCTCCTCTGGAAATTTTCCCTAGAAGATCTCATAAATATCACTAGTGGATTTAGAGAATAGAACCCGATTCTTAACAGCTTTCTCCCTTTATTGTCTCAACTCTGCTTGCTGAGCGATGAACTGATCTAGGTGATTATCCCACCATTTTTGTATTTCTTTTTCGAAGATCCGCGATACCATGATCTAACTCCAAAATGGAATTTCAGGTCCTGGCAACGGAACCATTTGTTGGCGAGGGAGAAGGTCTCTTGGGCAAGACCTAGGTTCAAGATGGAGGCCAATAAGGTTTTCCGTAGTAGTCTAACACAACGTTGGCATTTTCACCCTACTTCGAAGAGAAAATAGTCTCACCCGAGGCATGCCATGACCTTAATAAGGTTAGGATTAGATCAGGTATCGATCAAGCATAATAGACACATAAACCAGATAGAACTACGTACTCCAAATAAGTGTAAATACTCTATAAATGACAATACTTATGAACGTATTCAGAACGATAATTTTTTTTTTTAAGTAACCTGCACATTCAACTAAACCAAGAACACAACATAGAACTCAAAGCAACAACCTCAGATCATAATGTATTTCATTAAAAACAAGAGATAGTTACAATGCTCCTCAGACCGATCTTGGCAAAACTGATTACAATAATATCACATAAGACAGAACAAAATGAACAGAGAGAGAGAGCACAGAACGAACAGCACGAACAGAGCTCTCCTATAGCTCCTGTTCTCTGATCCCTACTGTGCCAACTGTTGGTGTCCCGTGTTTTGATAGTTTGGCAAATCAAAAGACAAGGCAACATCAGAACCAATCTTTAGAGTTCCAGGATCTAGTCCTCCTGTTCTCAGAGAGGAATCTCTCAAATTATTTGTTTTAGCAAAGGTTTATCTTGTGTGCTTTGGATATTGGTTTTAGACTAGTTATTAAGTGCAGGTGTTTGTTTGTTTGTTTGGTTGAATTGATACAACAGAATATGAAAGGTCTAGGAAAGGTAGGTAGAAAGATGAAGTATTAGCTTCATTGGGCAATGGAGTCAAAAAGAGGTCATGAAAAACTTATCAATGGATATGGGATATCAAAGGGAAAATCTAACTTGGCCGCAGGATCCTTTGGTTTTGGAATGAGATGGACATCAATGATTTGGAAAGAGAAGTTTAATTCTCAACAAAGGGAATTTGAAAACACAATTTGAACAATAAAGAGCTATTTGATAGACAGGGCTAACCATGAATTCTACAAATCACACTTTTAAGCAAATAATGACTTCAAAACAACTTTTAAAATGAAATCTAAGATTCGGGGAACACCCTATTTCCTCAAAGATTTTATTTCAAATGACTTTAGAAAACATAAAAGATTCACTGATAATTACGTTCATAGAAGAGGGAACACCTAAATACATCTATGATCACAACTATAAAGACCTTTAAGCCAACTGTTCAAGCGAGGACAAGGGGCAAGATCAGAACAGACCTCCTTGGCTCATTGTAAACAAGGAAACTTCAAAGGGAGACTTCAATAATAGCCTTTAAGTGGCAGCAGACAAGCAGGGAAAACCATAAATCATGCTGTAACCAACTACTCGAGCTATTAAGGAAATAAACAATCTTGAAGACTAAAGAGAGAGATTAAAGACTCTAAAGTACTTCAGCAGAAGAAAACATAAAACAGTGAAGGACGAACAGGTCTAAGGTGCTTCCAGGAGTCATTTCTTAGCCTAAAACTTTCATCCTACTATAGTAAGAAATTATGGAACAAAATGAAAATAGGAGAAAACATTAAACAGTTCAGAATACTTCACCAACAGCCAAGCTCATGGATCCAATGATAGAGCCTTCTCAAAAACAAGCATGCAACAACATCATCAGGGCTTCCAAGACTTCAATTTCTTCTTCAACTTCAACAGACTATGTATTATTTCAGAGAGTTTCAGTATTACAACTAGTGATCAACCAACCAACAACTTCTCATCTTTTACAGAAGTATTTATAGAAGAATGAGGAGGTGGGATCTGATAAAAGATCTCCTGGGTCAATAAATACAAACTAATGACTTCTCGGCCTTTGAGGGGCTCAATGGAGAAGCGTACAGATATTCTCACTGTATTAATTGATTTACATTTAAGATTAAGCTCGGTGGGAGCTTTTGTTGACTTTTAAGGCTCTGTGTCATGTTGTAGTAACTCTGCTAATATTTTTGCATTAAATTTCTTTAGCAGAATTAACTATTCGGATGCACTGAGGCTAATATCTTCTTTCTGATCAATAACTTCGGCCTCTGTTGAATGCTTGTGGCTACAAGTGGCACTGTGGTAGCTGAGAGGAATCAATTTGCCTCTGATGTGGCGGTGGAGGCCTTCTGTCTGATAAAAACCTTTTGATTTACCTTTAACTGTGTTTTAAATTGGAGGATTAGGCTTTTGATAATCATTCTTAGCTGTAATCCCCACAAATTCGTCTTCAATCTTCTATTCTGGAGTATTTTGTCTCTGACACTGATACTCTTTGATTTGTGATTTCACTCCCTGTGTCTTGTTGATGTGCAGTGCTGCGCAAGGCTCAGAAGGCATCAATGCCTGTGAAGCATCAACGAGACGTGGAGTTTGAACCCTGCGAATGGTTTCCTTCAATGAATCAAAGGTACGGGAATCGTCATTCCCGGCCTTCGGCTTTTTATTTTAGTAAAATGAAAAAACCATTAATCACCTGCAAAACACAAACTAATTTTAAGAAATCCTGCATTTGCTTGGGTAAATTGCTTAGAAGGCTGGGGAGGAGTGTGGCCGTTGGATGGCATCATCCAATGGTCGAGATTAATTAAGAGAAAGTTAAAAGGAGATCAGAGGAAGAAATAAGTCAGAACCGTTGATTGCGTAGAGATCAACAGTGGGGATCACGCGTTTAAGAACCTTTGGCGAAGGTGGAGGGCGATGGTGTATGGCTAGATTAGATCTGGGTCGTTGGATTGGAAAGATGAACAACCAGGATTGAATCTGGGGGTTCAATGGAAATGATACAATGGCGGAAGATGGGTCATCGAAGCGATTGAGCGCTGGCCGTTGATCTGAGGATCAGATCAATGGTGGGGAGTGAATCGGAGAAAGGTTCGATCAGAGGGGAAAACAATAATGAGCCTGATAAGAATTGCGATGTGATGTAGCGTGGATCGTTGATCGGTTTCAGATCAACGGTAGATATTTTTCTAAACCATGGTCCGGCAGAAACCCCTTATAATACATAAAAATCAATTTTTAATGGACAAAACAAAGGTTTCATGGTACGGGCGGAATATATGTATGAAATGGGTGGCACCCGATTGCGGGGCCGCTGGGTGTATGGAATATGATGGGCCCGAGGTTTATGCATATGAGGGCTAATCAAAATCGGAGGTCGGGCTCGGGCTTTTCAATCTAACCATTCAGAATCCTCTGATGCGATTAAGCGCCTTGGGACTTTAACCTTTGGTCTCGGGCATGAGTTATATGAATGAAGTGGAGGGCGCAGAGTATAATATAACGGGCTAATCACATCGGAAGTTTTGATGTGGTCTTTCCATCTACCCATTTTCATTTTAATAATCATACTCGGCGCTTTTTAGACCAAAACTTTGGGTGAGTGGGTTTTTGGATTTACAAAGGAAAAAATGAATCGGAGACGGATTATTTCAACATTTTGAGCGCCGGGTGCTTGCAAAAGGGTTTATGAGATAATAATGTGACCGGAGGGTAAAAGCGCAGGGCTTAATCACATCGGATCTTTTCGGCATGGCGCAAAGACTTGTGCATTTTGAACTTTTTCGATGCGATAAGTGCCACATGGGCTTAGTGCCTGCTTCTAGCCCCCGGGCATATAATGGGGAAGTGGTTTAGGACTTAGCCCAAGGGGGCTTAAGTCTGCAATAGTAAAAGTATTTTCCATGAAATTTTTCAAGTTTTTCAATGGATTTGGGGGGTTTCAGCAGAGTTTTAAAAGGGAGTTTTAAACTCTATAAAGGGGATTTTTATGAAGGGGAAATGGGAAAAAAGAAAAATAGAGGAAGTTTATGAGGAAAAAAGGAGGCAAAATGGAGGTTAGTTTTGTGGTGGAGGTAAAGGAAAAATTTCCTTTGCAGTGGTCTTTTCTTTATGAAATCAACAAAATTTCTGAGTTAAAAATTGAAACAGTAGTGAAGATTGAAGACAAGGGCATGAGGCCTTCAAGAGTCTTCAAGAGATAACATTTTAAGCAATAAGACTTGTTTCTTGAAAGCTCCTAAAATGATTTAGCCAACATTTGACATGACAAATTTTATAGCTGACTAATAGTGGCTCCACATGGGGATGATGCCTTCTTGAAGGTATCAAGAATTTCAGACTTGCATTCTCTGGGGGCTGATCAGTGCCTTATCCATTGGGTTGCTTTCTTCAATTTTAAATGGTCTTTTTTTCTTTGAAAGTATTAGCAGCCATAAAAAATAAGTGGACTTTCATCAATACCAGCTTCTACCTATCCAATCCTACTGATCTAACATTTTTTCTTCTTTAGAGTGCACTTGGATTGGCAAACTCTCTTACAACATTTTATTCTTTTGAAAGCAAGAAACTAATCTATTTCTATCCTTATTTCTCCATGAACTCAAATTAAATAATTGGGTTCATATACTTTACCTAATCTGCTAATCTATTAGGATTTAACAGTATAATAGATTTTTATTCTCTAATTTCTAAAACAGAAATTTAAAAAATAGTCAAGTCAATATTAAGCTGTTTGACTTGCTGTGGTCTATGGCATAAAAACAAGCTGCACGTAGACATTTATTTTGGAGAAAATTTAAAACAAAATGGAAGGCTTAAGATCTAAAAGTTCAAAGCACTTCCTTTATCTTTTTTCAGCTCTGTTTTTACTTTTGTTTGAGTTGTTCTTTGTTTGTCCTTTGGTTCTGATTTTGAGCTGATTAGAACCAGTTTTACCTCTGTTTGACTCAGAAATTAACAAATTTGAGTCATCTCTCTTTGGAAACTTAGGTTCAGTTTTTAAGCATGCTTGAACTTTTAATTTCTAGCCTAATCTACCTATTGATAAGCCAAGATTAAACAATTTGGCAAATCAAATTCACTAATCCTATCAGCAGTAAATTTAAAACTTAATTAGTCAAGATTAGGCTGTTTGACTAATTAGAAGTGTGTTTTTCAGGAGTGGAATTTAAGCTTGCACACTTTCAGATTTTTGTTTCTCTTTTTGGTATGGGGCTATACCTTTATTGTTTTTACAATCTGCCCTCTTTTCTCCTTTCTATTTTTTTTTGTATTTTTATTTTATAACTTTGAATGCAACATTCAAACCATGATATTTACAATGAAAATAAAATTCTTTGAAACTCATGATTCTTGGCAGAAGTAATGCTTTAGCATCCTACCATTGACAGGACCTCCATACAGATCTTCTCCATTCAATTCTTTCAAGAAAAATGCATTGTGACCCCTCTCAGCATGAACAATATAGGGACCTTTCCATAAGTTCTCAAACTTGCCGTGTTTTCCTTTCTCTTCTCTCCTTGAATCCCATTTAAGAACAACATTTCAACCTGGAAACTATTTGCCTTAGTCCTCTTTTCAAATAGTTTCTTTACATTTTCTTGGACTAACTGTGTTCTTTCATAGACTTCTCATCTGGTCTACTGTAAATGGATGGTTTGGTTGATTCTCCTTTGCATATCATTTTCTTCGACCTGCACTTCTTGAAGGAGTTTCATGACTGGAACTCCTAATGAGGTGGGAAAAACTGCATCCATGCCATATACCAGCTAATAGGGGGACATATTTATTGACTTCTTTGTAGTTAACCTATCAGCCCATAAGGCATGAACTAGCGTACTATGCCATGATTTCTGATTATGTTCCAACAGTTTTTTGATGATATTGATGAGGCTCTTGTTGGAGGATTCAGCTAATCCATTTCCTTTGGGATAGTAAGCAGTGGAATTTCCCAAGGTTATGTGGTATTTGTAACAGAAATCAACCATCTTCTTGGATTTAAAAGCAGCAGCATTATCTATTATGATTTTTCTGGGACAACCAAATCTGGATAGGATATTTGTTTCAAGGAACTTGATAATGACAGAGTCATTAGAATTCCTGGAGGGTATAGCCTCTATCCACTTGGTAAAGAAGTCAGTGACCGTGAGGATCCACTTATGTTGAGCTGAGGAGGATGGGTGAATTTCCCCAATGAAGTCTAAACCCCATTGTTGAAAAGGTGCCTCAACTCTGATAGGATGTAAGGGCAAGGGAAAAAGTTTTCTTTTGCCATAAAAAATTTGACACTTATGGCAAGACATGACCAACTTCTGAGTGTCTGGGAAAAGGGTAGGCCAATAGTAACCAGATCTAAGAATTTTGTTCGTTGTGGCCTTCCAGTAGAGGTGTCCTCCACATTCTCCATCATGCAACTCATACATCATTTTTCCTGCATCATCTTCAAGTAAACATTTAAGAAAAATTCCAATAGCATTTTTCCAATATAATACCCCATCCAAGATGCAATAACTCAAAGCTTTTTGTTTCAAAAATCTAGCTTTAGTTTTAGACAAAGAAGGAGGGGCATTTAAATATAAAAGTACATAAGTAATGTCAGCATACTAAGGAGAATTCGGAAATATCTCCTTAATGAAAGGAGCAATAGATTCTTCTATTTCTTCCAACACATCTACCATATTCATGTCTAGTGCTTGGAAGTTAGATTCAGCCATAAGTTTTGCTAATCCTTGCCCCTTAACTAGTTTGGTGGGCCTGATTTCTAAGTCATACTCAATAATAGTTGTAATCCATTTTCCCCTTTTACCATCAGGGTCTTGACTTAGAATGTCCTTGACAACAGTATGTGGAACAAAAGAAATTATGTGAGAGTGTAAAATATAGACCCTAAAGTCCTTTAAAGCTTTCACTAATGCTAAGGCTTGCTTCTCCATGATGTTATATTTGAGAGGAGCATCTCTTAAGGCCCCACTAAAGAAGGATATTGGTTTTTCTTGCCCCAAATCATTCTTTTGAAGTAAAACTACAGCTATTGTATGTTCAGATGCAAAAGAAAAGATATAAAAGTCTTTGTTAAAGTTTGGACTAATCAGGACCGGTGTTTGAGTAAGAGCTTGTTTGACCAGTTCAAATGATTGTTTAGCTGGTAAAGTCCATTTTACACCTACATCTTTCTTAAGCATGTTTGTAATGTTTTTTAATAGCTCAGCAAGGTTGGGGATGAACCTCCTTGGAAAATTAATCTTTCCAATGAAAGATTGTAATTCTTTGAGGCTTCTTGGATGGTTGATCTGCAATATGCCATCTATCCTTGTGGAGTCTATTTTGATTCCCTCTTCTGAAATTATATGGCCAAGAAGTTTACCTTCTTGGAGACCAAAGAGTGTCTTCTTGGGATTCAGTGACAAGCCAAAATTCCTACACTTCTCAAAAACTTTTCTCAAGTGAATCAAATGTTCTTCATCAGTTTTTGAGAAAATGGTTATGTCATCAAGGTAAATGATTATGAAATAGTCAATATCTTCAGAGAAGGCTATGTCCATGGCCCTTTGGAAGGTGGCCCCTGCATTCATTAACCTGAAAGGCATTTTAACATACATAAAGGTGCCCCAAGGTGTGGTAAAAGTAGTTTTTATTTGATCACTTGGGAGCACTAACACCTGGTTGTAACCCGAGAACCCATCTAAGAGGGATATCCTTTTTTACCCAACTACCCTTTGAAGTATATGGTCCATCTTGGGTAAGGGGTAGTTGTCTTTTAAAGAGGCTTTGTTTAAATTTCTGAAGTCAATACAGAGCCCGATTTCCCCTGTTTTCTTTCTAACAGAAACTAAGTTTGATACCCATTCTGAATATCTAATTGGCACAATGATGCCAGCATCATGCATCTTTTCAATTTCTACCTTAACTAAAGGTAATAAAACAGGGTTTATTCTCCTTAGTTTTTGTTTAAAAGGCTTTTGATTTTCCTTCAAAGGGATTTTATGCTGGATGATGCTGGTATCATATGATTTTAGGTCTTTGTATCCCCAAGAAAAAACATCTTTAAACTCTTTGAACAGCTCTATGTATTGCAATTTTATGTGAGCCGGGAGAGTGTTGGATAGTTTAATCATCTTGGGTTCTGCTAGACTGCCTATGTTATGCTCTTCTACATTCGTTTCTACAAGATCCATTCTCGGTTCTTTGGCTACATCGTTAAAATAAAAAAGGTGTTCTAAAGGTGTGAGACCTCTTGGAATTTTATCATTTTTGCATTATAAAACTTCCAAGTCTTCTTGGTCTGCGTTGTCAATTATCTCTGCTTCAAAAGGATTCTCATAATGATTTATATCAGCAGTATATGCCATTTCAACTTCTGGGATTTGTTCAATATACAAACAGTTTTCTTTATGGCTGGTTTCTGATATTGGTATGTCGAAATCGTTTTCTGATTTTAAGAAATCACCTATGTGTTTGTCAGAGTCAAACACTTGCCAGTGATCTTCGTTATCAGGCACAGCAGTCCTGTGTTTTACCTTTACGCTGAGCTGTTCATTTATCTCAGGTATTTGGCAATTGCTGGCACTGAAAGCGAGTTCATTTGCTAGATGATTTAGTGCTCTTGGAATGAAAATAAGTTCATACTTTTCAAAGGGTTTCAATAGATCAAGGGCAGTGTTCCGATATTCCCTAAGCCTTGGATTTCTAGATGAGTATTCTCCTTTGATTTGTCTTATGATAAGTTCAGAATCTCCTAAGATTGATATCCTCTGGGCTTCTAATTGTTTAAGCAATTGTAAGCCTAGGAGAAGTGCTTCATACTCAGGAATATTGTTAGTGCATGGGAAATCTAATTTATATGAAAAAATCTTATTCGTATTTTGAATCCAAACACCTACCCCTGCACTTGTTTTATTACAAGATTCATCAAAGTTTATTGTCCAAAGTATATTTGCCTCATTTTCATTTTCTTGTTGCGGTTGACTGTCAATGTTTTGAATTTGATTCAAGGGAAGATTTGATTGTTCTGGTGAACTGATTGGGTCTATGTTTTCCTTATCTTGTTGATTAATTTCATCTTCTTTACATAAGATAAAGGAATCTAAACTTGATTGAATAGAATAGATTGGAGAGTTGTTTATTTTGTCTACGTTGCTTACCATGTACTTCATGTGAGATTCCCTGTATAGTCCTTTGTTGTGGTTAAAAACGGGAATGGTGGCATAAGACATGTCCATTTGAAGGCTTCCCTGAAGTTTGGCTCCCCATGATCTTGATAAGAGCATGCCATACTTAGGGGGAATGTCAGCTACAACTATGTCCATTACTAGACTCTTAGTAGGAATTTGAGCTAAATTAACACATAAATCTTTGATTAAACCCAAACATTTGACTCTACTTGAGTCAAAGGAATACAAATCTTTGTATGGTTTAGCAATTTCTAAGCCTAAGCTTTCCATCACTACCTTGGGCATTAGATTGTGTGAAGCTCCAGACTCTAACATGGCATTATGTAAGATTTTCTCATGTATGTTCAAACTAACATAGAAGGGAGGGACAACCCCTTCTTGGTATTTTCCTTCGACCTCTGGACCAAACAACAGCTTAGGTTTGTCATCTGTCAAGTTTAAGGTGTCAGTATCATTTCCTAAATTCAAAGCTTTTAAAAATTGATTTTTGTACACTTCTTGGGTTACTAGTTCAGCTAGGGGAATGGTAAATTTTATCTTGGAAATCTCTCCCTCAAGGCTGAAAGGAACAATTGACTTGTTCATATTTACATCTGTCTTTTCAATTGAATTCTTTTCAGCAATTTTGATTTGCTGAACCTTGTTTGGACTGGTAATTGGGATAGTTTTATTAGGACTACTAGCTGAAGTGCTAGGGTTACTTTGTTCAACATTTGGCAAGACACTTTTGTCCTTGTTTATGTCTGGTTTCTTGGCCAAAATGTTGGTTTTCTCTGTTGCCTTTTTTGGGCTGAGTTTCTGTGTTTTTCTTGATAGCAGTATTGGTGTTCTTATCCTTTGAATTATCTATGTTCCCCTTGCTACTAAGATCGTATTGTTTGTGCACCTCCATGATTGCATTTTCAAACCCCAATCTATAGTCATCAGAATCTTCATAGGTGTTTGTATTTTGATCATAAGAGAAAAAACCGTGTTCTTCTTCAGTGAGGAAAACATCATCCCCACTGTCTGATCCAATCAAGTTTACATGAGATTCTCCCAACCTTTCCAACTCCCTATCTTCCTCATATTGATCTACATAGTTCTGTTGGAAGGGAGGTCTAATCTGTTGGTCACTTTCCTTTTGCTTATCTTGATTGTTTTCTCTTCCATAATTTTGATTTCTATTTCTGTTTTGGTTATTTTGAGGTTCTCTTGGTGGCACTCTCTCATTTAAATTGATCTTTTCAAGCATCCTCTCCATCACCTTCACTAGGTTGTCAATTTTTGTGTCGGAAGTTGAGGTTGAGGGTAGTAGGTCACCTTTATAAGTTACCCTCTTCTCTAATCTCAACCTATTTCTTTTCTCAATTATGTTTGCTTCTACGCTCACAACTCCTTTCTGCATGTCTTCTAAGGTTAAGTAATCCCTCTCCCTTAACTGATAAGTCATTTCAGCATCAAGGCCTTCGGGATACCTTACTAAGGCCATGCCTTGAGGAGGTTTCATGTGAGGTGGAAGAGCATTGTAAACGATATTGAACCTAGTGGAGTAATCTTGAACACTCTCCCCTTGATTTCTTTTGGGGCTGCTATACTCTGCTAGTATTTGGAGAGGGTTCTTTTTGAGTTCCCATTTGTTTATGAATGTTTGATGCAAGGCAGGGAGATCATTAATGCTATTAGGAGGTAGGTTTTTAAACCATTTTTTAACATATCCTCCTAAACTTTGGGCGAAGATCCTCATCTTCACATTTTCTTCTTCTATCTCCATGTAATCGAAAGAATCTTCCATCCTATCTACATGATGTTGAGCTGCTGTAGACTCTTTTCTAGTGAAATGAAGGATTTTGGATTGGTAATCATTTGGTAAGGGAATCATAGGTTGTGGTAACACTAATGGGGCATACCATGTTGCCATGGCTGGAAAGAAAGGTAGATTTACAAGAGGTGGGTTTGTGAAAGGGAAAGTGGGCTGTAATGAAGTGGTTTGGATAGTGGATGTTGGATGGATAGATGTGGATGTATTAAGGATAGATTGTTGAGCTAATATTGGATGAGAGATACCTAAATTGAGAAGGAAATGTAAATCAGGTGGCGTGGTTTCTCTACTACCAGGATGTTCACTTTGTTTTGGGGATGAAAGTGAAGACTCAGAGTCTATCTGAATTATATCATCAAGCGACCTAGTTCTAAAAGGAATTCTTAAGTCGACTTGTGATTGGTGTAGAGCTGCAAGATTTTCAGGAACTGAAATAGCTCTCAAGGGTGATCTGAAAACAGTTGAAAATTTAATCTTAGGGGACTCCCTAAGTATACTTTCAGGGTTGTCAACTATTTTCGGTGGGTTTGGGTCAGGGAAGGCTCTAGTATGAATCTTTCTAGGAGCCACTATGTTGTGTTTTTCGAACCCAGCTAAAAGAAAAGTTCTAACCAAATATGACAATATTTAAGAGGCTAACTGATCTTTTAAAAGAAGAGAACTTTAATCCTAAAGCCTTCTAACTGAGCTTGTATGATGTTACAAAGATATGGATCTTCCCAGTGGAGTCTTTAAGGTCTGTTTAGGATAGTGGAGTCACCAGGTGGAAATTTTTAGCTCCTTTGGAGGTAAAAGGTTTTATGGTCCACCACCAAGTTCATTATGAAGCCAAACTAAAATGTTTTTGGGTTTTTCTGAGTTTCTTGGTTTTATAGGTTATGAGAGTGTCCTAAATCTGACTTAACACTTAGCTAAGGTGTCAAAACATACAAAGTTCACTCTTATGGCTTGGTAACTGATTCCTTCAAGGTTTGATAAGATTCTATGAGAATCCTAAGGGTTACTTAGTTTGTCACTGATTCAAAAAGTCCTATCATGATTACCGTTATGCTTGGTAGTGCTTGAAGAAGGTTACTTATGTTATACTAGATAGGGAGTATTTAATTTTAAAGATTTTACTCAGCGTCCCACCGTGATCGCCATTATGTTGGTGTGAGCAGTGGGATAAGTCCAATAGGTGTTCTTTATCAAGTTAAGGGCCTAAAGAGTTTTAAGAAGTATTTTCAAACCACTATATTCTCAGTAGGTCCCACCGTGATCGCCATTATGTTGGTGTTCCGTGTTTTGATAGTTTGGCGAATCAAAAGACAAGGCAACATCAGAACCAATATTTAGAGTTCCAGGATCTAGTCCTCCTGTTCTCAGAGAGGGATCTCTCAAATTATTTATTTTAGCAAAGGTTTATCTTGTGTGCTTTGGATATTGGTTTTAGACTAGTTATTAAGTGCAGGTGTTTGCTTGTTTGGTTGGTTGAATTGATACATCAGAATATGAAAAGTCTAGGAAAGGTAGGTAGAAAGAGGAAGTATTAGCTTCATTGGGCAATGGAGTCAAAAAGAGGTCATGAAAAACTTATCAATGGATATGGGATATCAAAGGGCAAATCTAACTTGGCCGTAGGACCCTTTGGTTTTGGAATGAGATGGACATCAATGATTTGGAAAGAGAAGTTTAATTCTCAACAAAGGGAATTTGAAAACACAATTTGAACAATAAAGAGCTATTTTATAGACAGGGCTAACCATGAATTCTACAAATCACACTTTTAAGCAAATAATGACTTCAAAACAAATTTTAAAATGAAATCTAAGATTTGGGAACACCCTATTTCCTCAAAGATTTTATTTCAAATGACCTTAGAAAACATAAAAGATTCACTGATAATTACGGTCATAGAAGAGGGAACACCTAAATACATCTATGATCACAACTATAAAGACCTTTAAGCCAACTGTTCAAGCGAGAACAAGGCGCAAGATCAGAACAGACATCCTTGGCTCACCGTAAACAAGGAAACTTCAAAGGGAGACTTCAATAACAGCATTTAAGTGGCAACAGACAAGCAGGGAAAACCATAAATCATGTTGGAACCAACTACTCGAGCTATTAAGAAAATAAACAAGCTTGAAGACTAAAGAGAGATATTAAAGACTCTAAAGTACTTCAGTACAAGAAAACATAAAACAGTGAAGGACAAACAAGTCTAAGGTGCTTCCAGGAGTCATTTCTTAGCCTAAAACTTTCATCCTACTGTAGCAAGAAATTATGGAACAAAATGAAAACAGGAGAAAACATTAAATAGTTTAGAATACTTCACCAACACCCAAGCTCATGGATCCAATGATAGAGCCTTCTAAAAAACAAGCATGGAACAACATCATCAGGGCTTCCAAGACTTCAATTTCTTCTTCAACTTCAACAGACTATGTATTATTTCAGAGAGTTTCAGTATTACAACTAGTGATCAACCAACCAACAACTTCTCATCTTTTAAAGAAGTATTTATAGAAGAATGAGGAGGTGGGATCTGATAAAAGATCTCCTGGGTCAATAAATATAGACTAATGACTTCTTGGCCTTTGAGGGGCTCAATGGAGAAGTGTACAGATATTCTCACTGTATTAATTGATTTACATTTAAGATTAAGCTCAGTGGGAGATTTTGTTGACTTTTAAGACTCTGTATCATGTTGTAGTAACTCTGTTGATATTTTTGAATTAAATTTCTTTAGCAGAATTAACTATTCGGCTGCGCTGAGGCTAATATCTTCTTTCTGATCAATAACTTCGGCCTTTATTGAATGCTTGTGGCTACATGTGGCACTGTGGTAGCTGAGAGGAATCAATTTGCCTCTGATGTGGCGGTGGAGGCCTTTTGTCTCATATACACCTTTAATTTTGTTTTAATTTGGAGGATTAGGATTTTGATAATGATTCTTAGCTGTAATCCCCACAAATTCGTCTTCAATCTTCTGTTCTGGTGTATTTTGTTTCCGACACTGATACTCTTTGATTTGTGATTTCACTCCTTGTGTCTTGTTGATGTGCAGCGCTGCGCAGGGCTCACAAGGCATCAATGCCCATGAAGCATCAACGAGACGTGGAGTTTGAACCCTGCAAATGGTTTCCTTCGATGAATCAAAGGCACGGGAATCATCATTCCCGGCCTTCAGCTTTTTCTTTTAGTAAAATGAAAAAAACCATTAATCACATGCAAAACACAAATTAATTTTAAGAAATCCTGCATTTGCTTGGGTAAAATGCTTAGAAGGTTGCGGGGAGGAGCGTGGTCGTTGGATGGCATCATCCAATGGTTGAGATTAATTAAGAGAAGGTTAAAAGGAGATTAGAGGAAGAAATAAGTCGGAACCGTTGATTGCGCAGAGATCAACAGTGGGGATCACACGTTTAAAAACCTTTGGCGAAGGTGGAGGGCGATGGTGTATGGCCAGATTAGATCTGGGCCGTTGGATTGGAAAGATGAACAACCAGGATTGAATCTGGGGTTTCAATGGAAATGATACAACGGTAGAAGATGGGTCATCGAAGCAATTGAGCGCTGGTCATTGATCTAAGGATCAGATCAACGGTGGGGAGTGAATCAGAGAAATGTTCGATCGGAGGGGAAAACAATAATGAGCCCGATAAGAATTGCGATGCGATGTAGCGCGGATCGTTGATCGATTTCAGATCAATGGTAGATATTGCTCTAAACCATGGTCCAGCGGAAACCCCTTATAATACATAAAAATCAATTTTTAACGGACAAAACAAAGGATTCATGGTACGAGCAGAATATATGTATGAAATGGGTGGCGCCCGATTGTGGGGCCGCTGGGTGTATGGAATATGATGGGCCCAAGGTTTATGCATATGAGGGCTAATCGGAATCGGAGGTCGGGCTCGGGCTTTTCAATCTAACCATTCGGAATCCTCTGATGCGATTAAGCACCTTGGGACTTTAACCTTTGGTCTCGGGCATGAGTTATATGAATGAAGTGGAGGGCGAGGAGTTTAATATAAAGGGCTAATCGCATCAGAAGTTTTGATGCAGTCTTTCCATCTACCCATTTTCATTATAATAATCATACTCAACACTTTTTAGACCAAAACTTTGGGTAAGTGGGTTTTTGGATTTACAAAGGAAAAAATGAATCGAAGACGGATTATTTCAACGTTTTAAGCACCGGGTGCGGGCAAAAGGGTTTATGAGATATAATGTGACCGGAGGGTAAAAGTGCAGGGCTTAATCGCATCGGATCTTTTCGGCATGGCACAAAGACTTGTGTGTTTTGAACTTTTTTGATGTGATAAGCGCCACATGGGCTTAGCGCCTGGTTCTAGCCCCCGGGCATATAATGGGGAAGTGGTTTGGGACTTAGCCCAAGGGGGCTTAAGTCTGCAATAGTAAAAGTATTTTCCATGATATTTTTCAAGTTTTTCAATGGATTTGGGAGGTTTCGACAGAGTTTTAAAAGGGAGTTTTAAACTTTGTAAAGGGGATTTTTATGAAGGGGAAATGGGAAAAAAGAAAAATAGAGGAAGTTTATGAGGAAAAAAGGAGGCAAAATGGAGGTTAGTTTTGTGGTGGAGGGAAAGGGAAAATGGCCTTTGCAGTAGTCTTTTCTTTATGAAATCAGCATAATCTCTGAGTTAAAAATTGAAACAGTAGTGAAGATTGAAGACAAGGGCATGAGGCCTTCAAGAGTCTTCAAGAGATAAAATTTTAAGCAATAAGACTTATTTCTTGAAGGCTCCTAAAATGATTTAGTTTGAATTTGACATGACAAATTTTATAGCTGATTAACACCAACCTCCTTTCTTCGTTGGCTGGCTGCCTATTTGTTCCATTGCCAACGCGACTGACAGTTCTTCCTCCCTTTTCGCTCTACTGTTTGCTACTTCTCCCTGATCACTAGGAGTTCTTCTGCTTGTTCTCTGTCACTTCCTTCTGCCATCTGTGCTTGCTTCCACAAAAGTCGTGCCACCTGCTCTTCAATTCTTTGCAACCATGACAGCTCTTTGTCTACCGTGGTTGCTTCCGCCACCTGTTATCTGCAACTCAAAACTGTTTAATTTAAAACCAAGGGCCCCAACAAACTGAGATCCCTGAATTGTCACAATTTCCCTTGGGACACCAAAACGAGTTAAAATATCCTCACGGAGAAATGAAACTACAACATTTTTATTAGCAATAGAAAGTGCTTTAGCCTCTACCCATTTAGTGACATAATTAGTGAAAACCAGAATGTACCTCTTTTGTCTTGATGGTGGATTGATTGATCCAACAAAATCCAGGGCCCATTTTTCAAATGGTTCGATGAGTACCTGAGGTTGTAAGGGAATTTCATTTGTAGGTACAGGTTTCCCTATTATTTGATAGTTTTCACACCTTTTGACATACTCTTTGGCATCTTTTAATATGGATGGCCAATAATATCCTAAATGAAGAATTTTATAGGCAGTCCTATTATCAGCAAAGTGTCCACCACAACGTTCATCGTGGCATGCCTTCAAAATTTCAGGCATTTCATTTTCTCGAACACACCTTTTGATGATGATATCTAGACATGTTTTATACGATTCATCATTAACCCATGAGTGCAATACACTTGTTTGAATAATTCTTCTTTTCTCTCTAGGAAACAAGTATGCTGGTAATTTTCCTGTAGCTAATTAGTTAGTAATATCTACAAACCATGGAGATTTAGTAGATTTTTCAAAGAGATATTCATTAGGAAAATTATCCTCTAATGGAGTATCATTGTTGTTGTTTTGAATTCTAGACAAGAAATGAGCAAATGTGTTTTGTTTTCTAGGTTGGTCTAGAATGGTAATGTTAATTTTTTGCAAAAGTAATAACCATATTGTGATTCTGCTATTAGTGATAGATTTATTCATTAAGTACCTAATTGTAGAATGGTCTGTGTGAATAAAGGTTTCATAGCTGGTGATGTAGTGTCTAAATTTGTTAATAGCATGGACAATAGCTAGAAATTCTCTTTCAGTTAGAGTGTAATTTAACTCAGCAGGAGTCAAATTTTTACTTGTGTAATAGATGGCGTAGGGGATCAAATATTTTTGTCCTAGTACAGCTCCCAGAGTTGTATCTGAAGCATCTATTGAAATGTGAAAAGGTGCTTTCCAATTTGGACCTCTTAAGATGGGTGCTTCAGAATTTTTTGCTTTTAAAGTTTCAAATGCAAATTGGTAATCAGGATTCCAACTAAATTCACAATCTTTGGTAAGCAGTTTGAAGAGTAGAGATGCTATTTTGGTGAAGGTTTCTATAAATCTTCTATAGTACCTTGTAAATCCTAGAAAACTTCTAACATCCTTTTGACAACTTGGAATTGATAATTTGGAGATGACTTCAACTTTAGATGAGTCTACTTCAATTCCATCCCCTGAAATTTGATGTCATAAAATAATTCCTTCAGTAAACATCATAAAGCATTTTTCACAACTTAATGAAAGATTTGCTTCTTTGCATATTTTAAGAACTTTTTCCAAGATTTCAAGAGCCTCTTCAAATGAATTTCCATAAACTGTAAAATAATCCATATATACTTCCACACAATCATGTATTAGATCAGAGAAATTTCCTAATACTTCCCTCTAGAATGTTGCAGGTGCATTGCACAATCCAAAAGGAAGTACTTGGTAAGCATAGGTTCCCCATGGACATGTGAATGTGGTTTTGTCTTGGTCTTCAGGTCCTACTTGAATTTGATTGTAACCACTAAAACCATCCAAAAATGAGACATACTTCTTCCCTGCTAATGTATCCATTATGTGATCTATGAAAGGCAATGGGAAATGATCTTTTAGAGTAGCCTTATTCAACTCTCGATAATCAATGCATACGCTCCATTTACCATTATTTTTAGGTACAATCACCAAGGGAGAAACCCACTGACTATCTGAAATTGGATAGATAAAGTTTACATTCAACATTTTTTGCAATTCTTCTTTCACAATTTCCCTAAGATTTGGGTTCATCCTTCTTTGAGGTTTTCTGATAAGCCTAGATTTTTCCTCAGTGTAGATATGATGTATACAAGTCTCAAGACTAATTCCTTTCATGTAAGTGTAGTCCCATGCATATGCAGTAGAATGTTTTTGTAATGTTTTGATTAACTCTGCTTGTTGGAATTTTTCCAAGTTTTTGTTTATGTTTAAAGCTTTTCCTGGAAATATTTCAATTGTAGAGTTACCAAATTCTTCCATAGAATATAAAGATATCTGTCTAGATGAAAAGTATTCAATATTTCATTGTTCTTGAAAACTATAATCATCTTCACATTGTAAGGATGTTTCAAAGTTTTCTATGGAATTTAAGATTTGACTTTCTTCACTGATATGAGAAATAGTAAAGAGATTTTGTATCTCATTGTCATCATCCATCCATTCTTCATCTCCTATTTATGTGATTTTTTTTGCTGGAGGATATAGAGTGAATTTATTTATTGAGTTTCCATCAGAAATAAACATATCACCAGATCAACAACTAATGAAAGCATCAGTTGTAACTAACCAAGGCATTCCTAAAATTAATGGATGCCCCCCTAGGTTTTTCTTGGGAGTTAGGATCATGAAGTCAAGTGGATACTCCCAAGAGTCTACGGACACATATATGTCTTCTAATACAGCATCTGGCTTGATTACTTCTCTGTCTGCTAATTGCAATAATGTTGGTGTATATTGAAGATTTGGAAGCCTAAGATGTTCCATAGTATGTTTGCCATGATGTTGATGGTTGCTCCTAAGTCAATTAATGTATTTGGAATATTAATTCCATTAATATGTGTTTTTACAACTGGACTTCCTGGGTCCAAATATTTTTGTATGGCTATTTTTCCCATCATAATGTCAGCAAATTTTCCTACTAAATGAATCTTTTTTATTTCTTTTGTTTTTTTTCCTTATTTTTTCATGCTCAACTCTCTTATTATTTGGGATAGAATAGGAATATCTTTAATGTCCTGTAACAAAGGAATTTTGATATAGACATTTTTCAATTCATCTAGAAAATCATAATTAGGCAACAAAATTTGTTTTTCTATCCCTCTATCGATTTGTAACCTTTCAGGAAAAGGAGGGTTAGAAATGGATACTGAAGGTTGCTCTATTATAGGAGTTGAGTTTATTGGATATTTCTATTTTCGTTTTCAGAATTTTGGTTTTGCTGAAGAGATGTCCCTTCTTTAGAACTTTTATTTTGCTGTAGAGAAATTTCTTCATCAAAATCATATTTTTCTTGAATAACAACAGAAGGATTTTCCCTTTATAATATTCTACCAGATCTAAATTGGACATTGTTAAGATCTAGTGGGGTAATAATGTAAGCTGGAAAGTTTTTTCCTTCTATGTTATAAGCATTTTAAGCATTTTTGTTATTTGGGTTTGGTAATGACTGGGCAGGTAGTTGATTTTTTCTTTGTGGATATGGTAAACTAATTTTGGATTTGGGGTGGTTGATTTTGTTGTGGAAAATATTGGGGAGGATAGTTTGGATAGGGTTGTGGATACTAGTGATACTGAGAGTATCTTCCATAAGGATTTTGCATCCCTAGTGTCCAAGGTTGAGGCTGGGACCAAGGCTTTTGCCATGATGAATTTCAATTGTTTGGTGGGGGCTGATTATACATTTGCCTATTAAAACCTTGAGTTTGTGGCCCCTGCCATTGTCTTCTAGAGACAAAACAAAGAGGATCTACTGGAGATGGAGTTACTTCTTCTTCTTGAAAGAAAACCTTAAGACCTGGTATAAAGGGAATTTTTTTTGTTTCATGATTTTCTGCACAAATAACACAGGTCTCTATGACTTTTACATCAATAGGACTCTCTTAAATCATGTTTCTTTCTGCATTTAGGATAGAAAATAGTTAAGGCATCAGTTTCAACTTTCTGTTTGTTTTGTAATTTCAGGGTGTCTATTTGTTCATTGAGACTCCCTAAGATATCTGTCTTAAATTCATCAATCATATTTCCAATTTCTACCCTACTCATTGTTCCAGTTGCAGATTTATTTATTCTAGAGAGAATAGGATCTCTTGTATTTTTCCCAGTTTTTTATTTTCCTCTTGAGAGATGAATGCACAATTCAACAATTTCAGGTAATGGTAATTGATAGATATCTCATTTTCCCAATAAGAGATATTTTAAAGTATCTTGATCTAGATGTTTCATCTTAGCTCTCTTGATATTATAATTGAATCTCTCAATTAGAGATTCTAAGTTTTCATCCTATCTCTACATCATTTTAAATACTTCATCCTTCCTATTAATAGGTGTGTAATAATCCAGATATCTTTGAAAAAATGCACTTTTCATCTCATCCCATGTCCTAATAGATTGTGTTATCAAAACCATGAAACATTTTAGAGCTGCACCCTTGAGTGTTGTAGGGAATAGCTTCAATTTTTTAGAGTTTTGTAAGTAGTCATAAGATCTAAATAAGACTTCAAATTGAAATAAAAATGTTTCAGGATCCTAAGTCCTTAATCCATGGAAATTGGGAAGGACAGAAGGTGAAATATTTTTTATTGTAAAATGTGTATCCTCATCAACTATAGGAAATCCAATAGGTTAGGATCTCCTCTGCCTCTACCTCTTCCTCCATCTCTTCCTCCACCTCGTTCTCTACCTCCTCCTCCTCCTCTTAAGGCATCTCCATTCAGAATTTATCCATGGCCTTCTTCTTCTGCCATTGTAGATTCCTCAAAGCTAATGCAAGGTTCTAACTGTAGGGTTATTTGTTCTTCCTCTGGTTCTTCTATCAATGGGATATTGAAGAAATTTTCTTCTTCTTCCTCCTCACTACGGATTTCTAACTCTTGAGCTAGAATGTTTTCTCCTGTAGAGGTGAAAAAGGTTACTCCTTATGTTGGAGATCTAGGATCTTCTCCTTCTAAGACTGCCTCAGTAGATGAATTTGGAGAATCTACTGGTTGGATTTCTAATCTTAAGACTTCTGTAATTCTATGTCTTCAGGTGAAAAATGGGATATGAGTTTGAGATGGTGGTGTGGCACTACGTGGTCTTGGTGGGGTGAGTGGTGTTGTAGGAATCAAACTTCTACCTCTAGCTATGAATCTACCCCTAGAGTCTCTTTCTCTACGCATGTCATTTTTTTTTAATGTAAGATATAAGGCTTCCTAATTTTACTTCCTTGACAACGGCACCAAAATGTTTATTCAATTTTATGTCTCAAATTTCTATCATGAATTATCGACCGAGGTTAGTAATTTGATGAAGTGTGGTGAATTATCGAGCCTTGTTCTCTTACTTTGTTGTGTATGTTTATGTTTCTTTGGGGATTTTGTATCTTATGTCTAAAATTGGTCTAAGAAATGAAATCTCTAAATGCTAGTGAATAATCAAATATAAATGAATTTTAATGATGAAAACCATAATTATTAAAGAAGGAAGAAAAGGAAATGTTGTTTTTATTCTAAGGAAAGAAATTGAATTACAAACTATTTTTAATGGAATAAAAGAAGGAAGAAAAGGAAATGTTCATTAAATAATCTAAATTGCATAGAAATAAATCAAACTTTGAATGATGTTAGTAGGCCGGAAAAACATCTATGAAAAATATCTAACTAGTTTAAAACATAGCACTATTCTAAATCTAATTGCATTCAAATGAAAAGATGAAATCATTTCCTATCTTATCCATTGAAAGATTTTATTCCTATGAAAACAGAGAATTTGTTCTATTTTAAAAACACAATTCTAATTTAATTCTTTCCTAACTTAATCTAATTCTATTCCATGGATTGAAAGCATAAATCCTATTACTAAGAATTTAAATGCTAGTGCTGATTGAAATAAAAACCAAATATAAATCATGTTTGAAAACTACAACTGCTGTATGATTGAGTACCCAAATCTAATCCAATTGGGAAATGACAGAGCCACTTTCTTGAGATGACTTAGCAAGCACAAGATTACACAGCTAATTGGAAACCAATATGAGAAAGCATTCATGAAACTAATCTATAAAACAATAAGCAAATTAAACTATGAATTGACAGGAATCTAACTATGAAAACAATGTGAATTTAATTATGAATTGATAGTAGTAAAAATAATGAATCAATAGGAAATTAAATGACAGAAATCAAACTACAAAACAATTAAAACCTCCCTTCCGTGTAGGGGCACTCTGCAACAGAATGAGTCGAAAATCTAATGGACTACGCACACCTCAAAGGATCTGGAACTGGTCTTCTTATTATGAAAAACAGAGTTTCAAAAGCATACACCAAATTATCAAAATTAGGACTATTTCTCGATTTCAAAAGACCGGTATTTATACAAGTTTCAGATTTAACTGTTTTGAGGCATTTCCACCTATATAAAACAAATAGAATTGAAATTAGAGTTCTGGATAGAAGAAAATTCTTCAATGGCCATCTCTCAATTTTCTACGTTTAAAGAGAAAATCGAGAGTATTTCTTTTGCAGATCACGTTCTTTGACCGACCTTGACCGCAAGAATAGGCATGTTTTCTCTTCGAATTCGAATAGGTGGATGGGATATGATCCAAGTGTGGATCATTCCAGAGATACCCATATGACCCATTTCCTTATTTTCTTCTCAAAAACTGTCGAACCATAACAATAGTTGCAGAAACAACGATTAGCTGCAGAATTACACACATTCTGTAGCTAATTACATAAATTCATTTAAATAATAAGAAACATCATAATATAAAGTATAGATCATTTAAATTATTTCTCTTATATGGAATATGTCAATTATCATTGATTGGAGTCATGATTTTGCGAAAAGGAAGGAAGCCTAATGATGAAAAAGGGTGTCAAAATACGAAAAGTTTTGAGGTTCAACAATACCCAAGGGAGGGGCGAAAGAAAAGTAATTTTGGTTCGAATCCCAACAAAATGTGTTCCCCGAGTTGAAGCATCGACTCTACTCTATACCAGTGCTCACATTACCAGACCTGTAGCAACCATTTGAGATCAATACAAATGCCTATGACTATGCTATTGGTACAGTTCTTACTCAATAGGGGGATCCAAAAACATATCGTAGTGAGACACTTTCAGAAACATATTGAAAGTATCCCACCTATGATAAATATATGCATTCCATTTTGCATGCCTTCTGAAAATGGAAGCATTACATTCTAGGGAAGAAAACGGTCATCCACACAAACCACAAACCCTTGAAGTTCATACAAACACAAGGGAAGTTGCAAAATGATCACTGTCAGAAATGGTCCACATACTTGCAAAAATTTCATATAAACATTAAGTACAAGAAGGGAAGCACCAATAATATTGCAGACTGCCTTAGTCGACCGTCGGTTATGGGGCTGACCACTGTGCTCGACTTTTGTGGGCACGATAATTCAGGGTGGACTAATCTTTACAAGACTCATATAGAATTCGATAACACATACCAGACGCTCCTGGAAGGAAAGAAAGTTCCAAATTATCACCTTCAGGATGCGTTTTTATACCACCTGGGACACCTCTATTTTCCTTCAAGAGAGCATGCTAAGCTGATTTGGGAAACACACTACAGTCGGGTCGCTGGACATTTCGAGGTAGAGAAAACAGTGGCAGTATTGCAGAAGTATTTTTATTGGTTGAACCTTTGACAAGATGTTGGGAAGTACATTAGATCCTGCACTGCCTGCGCCATTTCCAAACCGACCATCAAGAATAAATGCCTACATACTCCTCTGCCTACTCCTATTTGACCTTGGAAATCCATCTCCATGGATTACATGTCGGGCCTTCCTTCTACTAAGCATGGCAACGATTTTTTTTTCATGGTCATCGACAGATTCTCTAAGATGGCCATTCTGGAAGCCTGCAAGAAGAGTATCACAACAAAAGCCACTGTTAACCTCTTCTTTGAACGAGTGTGGGTGCACTTTGGGATCCCACAATCCATTATCTCATATCAGGACAACAGGTTCCTAAGTACATTTTGTTGAATTATCTAGTCGATGTTGGATACCAAACTCACTAATTCCACGACTTTCCACCCCAAAACTGATGGCCAAACAGAGGTCCTCAATAGGATTATTGTGCACATTCTACACATGTACAACTCGAAACATCCTCGTACATGGGATGAATGCATTCCGTATGTCTAGCATAGCTATAACTGAGCTCTTCATAGCTCGACTGGCCACAACCACTTTTAGGAGGAATTGGTATTCCAGCCACTATGCCCCATTGATGTGGCCATAGCATTTGCATCTACTCAAGCAAATTCAACTCATGTCCAATCTAAATTTGATAGGGCAAACAACTTCATTGAGTGCATTTAGCATGTCCATTAGCAAGTCCATGACATATTGGATAGAGCTAATGCTAAGTGCAAGTGGCAACATGTTCAGCATCAAGTGCCATGCAAGTTCCAGGTGGATGACAAATATTGGCTACATTTGCAAAATGAGTGCCTCGCTGGACCCCACTACAAGTTTTTCCCGCTACGATATGGTCGATACACCATCACTGAGGTTGTAGGAGACAATGCATTTGAGCTCAACATTCCACCTTTCCTTGGTCAGCACCCATTGTGTAATGTGGATCACCTCCGGCCATACTTTCCACCATTACTGGACACATCCGACATTGTAGAACACCTCACACCCATGAAGTTAAACCTGGACTGCATGGAATAGGCCACAACTGATCGGATCATGGAAACACAGATAAATAACACCCACCAAAAGAGGGTCCAGCTATATCAAGTTTTTAAAGCAGGCCAACTCTGTTGAGATTCAACAAGAGGATTTCAGCACCCACGCCTAGTTGCATTAAGCACCCAAACTAGGGTGGGGCCCACGGTGTTTTTTTTGGTGCATGTCTATTTTAGTTATCCCGTAATTAAGATGGACAATAAATTGTAATCTATTCTCAATGATGACTTGAAATAGTTAACTAAGAGTGATAAACTCAGTTATCTAGTGGATTTTTAGTTAGAGGTAGTTGGTGAGGCATGCAGAGTAATTCTAGTTTTAACAGAGTTCGAAGTGCAATGGTGCATTAGTTAATGCAGGTTGTAATCAGTTTAACTCAGTTAAGTGACTTAAAATAAATTGTGCTAGTTGTAACTGAAGATACACTAGTGAGAGATCAAGTAATTAAATATTAATTAATTCACAATCAGTGATCTCACATGCAACTGATGATTTACTATTATTAGTCGCATGCATGTTAGATCTAGTGGAGACCAAGTTGAGTTCTAGGTGAAAGGGAAGTTGACTATCAGTTTTAGGATTATTGGGTTGCACACATGCAACCAAACACCCATTGGAGTGCCCATGATAATTTCATTGTCAAGGAAGGAAATAATTCCTATCTTTTAGGGATTTCATTCATCAGGGATTGCGCAAGCAAGGGAGGCTGTCTATAGGCTAAGAATTGGCTATGTGTTGGTCAGTTTTGTTCATGACAGTGTGAGACAATTAGCTGAGTACTTGATGAATTTTGTGAGAAGAGTTTTGTATGTAATTATCTCATGATCCATGTTTAATATACAATAGAATATAGTGGGGTTTTTAGCTCTAATTTTTCCCTGGGAAATTATCTGTGTTGTGTGTGATTTGATATTCTTCTTTGTGTTCATGTGATTGGCGACTGTGTTTTTAACTATGCAAAATATTTGTAGAAGTGATTCAGTATTTAACTTTAGTACATTGTTAGATCAGGTGAATCCAAGATATACATGCATGTATAATTTCTACATGGTATCAAAGAAAAAGAAATTGCAGAAGTGAAGCAGGAGCTGAGTTTGTGACTAGATAGAATTCAAATTTGCAAAAATACTTTCTTGGTGCTACAGCTGATTCAAGATCGAAATGGATTTCAATGGCTTGAGGTTGGAGTATGCACTTGAGGGCAACTCAAAATATATTTCTTGGAAGGACAGGATGAAGGCAATACTTGAAGACAATAGCTCTAAGGAATTCATTGACAATGATGTTCCTAAGCCCGCTGTGGCAGATGCTGCAAATCTTGATGCATGGAAAAAAAAAGTGGCAAAGGCATGGAGGATCTTGTCAAAGGGAGTACGAGACCACATTGTCTCAAGCCTCCATGGGAAAGCCACAACATATGCAATGTGGAAGGCTTTGACGGATCTATTCCAAAGTAGCAATGACCATAGGAAATTGGTGCTCAAAGATAAACTCGGGAAGAAAAAGATGGAAAAGGGCAACACCATTCCAAAATATCTAACAAAGTTTATCCAATGTGGATGAACTGGGGAGCGTTGGAATAACATTCGTTGATGATGATTTTGTGAGCTTGGCTCTCCTATAACTTCCCAAGAGTTGGCACAGTTATCAAGATTCTGTCAATGGAAGGGAAAAATTTCTAGATTGGGAATGACTATGGTCGGATTTGGTGCAAGAGGAGTGCAAACGAAACACAAGAGATGGATCTTCATCTAAGAATGAAGATGAAGAGGATTGTGCTTTGGATACCAAGGTGAGGAAGGGGAAGGGGAAGAAATTCCATTCTAAATCTGAGTCCAAGAATGGCAAGAAGCAAGACATGTCCAAGGTGAAGTGTTTTCACTGTCACAAGCATGGGCATTTTGATACTAACTATCCACAAAAGAAGAAGAACAAGAAGGTTGGAGGATCTGCAGCTGGTGAGGCCCTTGCCTCACAATTTGAGCTTGACTTATCATTGATCGCATGCATGGTGTCCAATGCATTGGGATCTGTGTGGTATTTGGATAGTGGCGCTTCCTTTCACATGACGGGAGACAAGGAAATTTTCAGTGACTTGGAGGAGAATGATCTCGAGATGCATATTCAAATGGGCGATGATAGGTGGTACAGTGCTACCAGGATTGGTACCATTACCTTTTAGAGGCAGTCAGGTAAACCCTTTCAATTAAAAGATGTAATGCATGTACCAGATCTGAAGAAAAAATTAGTCTCAGTCGCAATGTTGGAGGATAGAGGCTATGATGTTGCTTTTAATGAAGGAAAAGCCTTCTTGCGACACAAAACAACCGGCCAAGCGAAGAGGATAGGGATTCAAGCTACTAATATCTACAAGCTGGAGGTAGATGGTTGCACAGCAATGATGGGAACGGAAGATCAAGTGGTGAGCTAGGATGAGGGCGAATTATGGCACAGGAGATTGGGCCATCTTCACCATGGAGCCTTTAAAGTCATGCAGCAGATTTCTACTAGTTTTCCCAGGGGTACACTTGTGTAGTCAGACACATGAAAGGGATGTACTATGGGAAAATATGTAAAGGCCACCTTTCAAGAGAAGGAAAACTGAGATTCGGGGATCCTTGAGAGAGCTCACACTGATGTGTGTAGACCATTCTCTGTTGCTTTGACATCAAAACATAAGTACTATGTAATAATTGTTGATGACCTTTCTCGTAAGTGTTGGATATTCTTCATGTAGAAGAAAGATCATACATTCTCTAAGTTCTTGGAGTTTAAGGCATTGGTGGAGAAAGAGTCAGGGAAGCAAGTGAAGGCTCTTAGGAGCGATAATGGTGGAGAATACATCTCTAACGAATTCAAGAACTTCTGTAGCAAAGAAGGAATTCAAAGAGAACTCATAGCACTTGATAACCCACAACAGAATGGGGTCACAGAAAGAAAGAAAAAAACTATTGTGACTGCAACACGATTGATGTTTCACGATCAAGGCCTACTGATGCATCTGTGGGCGGAAGCATGCAACATAATGGTACTTGTGCAAAACCGTTGTCCTCATAGGATACTTGGCATGAGTACACTTGAAGATGCTTTCACTGGTAAGAAACATGACGTTTCACACTTTAAGATTTTTGGCTCATCTGTCTATGTGCATGTGACCAAGGACACCAGGAAGAAGCTAGAACCAATAGTTGAGGTTGGGATTTTTGTGGGGTACACTGAAACACCCCATAATTATCGTGTGTATTTTCCAAAAAACATAATCATTATTGTGTGATGGGATACAAAATTTGATGAGGAGAAAGCCATGCGGTTGTCCCTTGAGAGGGAGCTGGACTTGCATGCAGAGGAGGAACTACTGGTTCCCAAGGATAAGTCTCAAGATGTGGATCAGCCACATGAGGAGGTTCATGGAGTGGAAGAAAACACAAATGTAGAGCCATCCATCAAAAATGGCAGAAGGTGCACCACAAAAGCTGATAGATTGAGACTTGATGCTACAGAGAATGTAGGAGCCCCTACTTCATAGCGTAGACAAAGACAGTCTCCTGACCGATTTACTGAATACATGGATCTTATGAGCAAATGTATTGTGACTAAATCGTCTTCCTTTCAGGAAGCAATGCAACAACCAACTTGGGTTGATGCAGTGGTGGAGGAGTATGACTCCATTGTCAAAAATAGTGCATGGGAGATAGTCCCAAGACCAGTCGACAAATCAATGGTTGGATCGAGATGGATATACAAGGTAAAGCAAATTGTTTATGGGAGTGTGGAGAAATAGAAGGCCAAATTTGTGGCCCGGGGTTTCTCACAGATCAAGGGGATAGATTATGATGAGACATTTGTACCTTTTGCAAGATACTCTTCCATAAGATCCATCCTTTCACTCTCAACGCAGATGGGCTGGCACATTCATCAGATGGATGTGAAAAATGCATTCTCAATGAGATCATTGAGGAAGAGTTGTACATAGAGCAGCCTGAAGGTTTCGAAATCTTCAACCGTGAGTTGCATGTGTGCCGAATCAAAAGATCACTATATGGGCCGAAGCAAGCACCTCGTGCTTGTTACACTCGGATAGATAGCTATTTCATCGGACTGGGCTTCACCAAAAGTGAAGCAGATGAAAACCTGTATCAAATTGTGGTTGAGGTTAAGCTATTGATCATTGTTCTTTATGTTGATGATCTAATTTTAACTGGTGATGAGCATCTAATGTTGGAATCACGATTGTCGTTAGACCAAAACCCATAGGTTTTAGTCTCTGCTACAATCATCAGAGTTAGGATCCACGAGAGACGGTTAGTCCATGTCGCGAAACACACGGGGAGAGTTGAACCCAATTTCCAAAAATATCCCCCCCAATGTGAGCCGGGTGAGTTTTGAACTCGAGACCTGTTGCTCTGATACCAATTGTTGGAATCGTGATTGCCGTTAGACCAAAACCCGTAGGATTTAGTCTCCGCTAAAATCATCGTAGTTAGGATCCATGAGAGGGGGTTAGTCCATGTCGCGAAACACACGAGGAGAGTTTAACCCAATATCCAACAGTTGATACACTCATGCAAGGAGGATCTTGCAAGGGAGTTAGAAATGAAGGACATGGGAATCCTTCATTATTTCCTTGGATTGGAAATATGGCAGTGGGATGGTGAAATTTTTGTGTCTCAAGGAAAGTATGCAAAGGAGATACTGGGTAAGTTTAAAATGGAAAGCTACAAACCCATGGATACTCCTCTTCCAGGAAATTAGAGGAAAGAGGATGCTACTTTTGGAGAGGTAGTGGATGCTACTGTCTACAGGCAATTAATTGGTTCACTGATTTATCTAGTGAACACTAGACCAGACATTTGCTACATAGTTAACCAACTAATTCAAGCTATGGTTAAGCCTACTAGGCTCTTTTGGAAGGCGAGAAAACATGTCTTGAGATACCCGAGGGGCACATCAGAGTATGGTCTTTGGTACAGACGGACAGAGGGAATGAAGTTTCAAGGCTTCACGGATGCAAATTGGGTGGGCAGTCCATCAGACAGAAAGAGCACATCAGGAGGGATCTTTAGCATAGGATCGACAACAGTTTCCTAGTACAGCAAGAAACAACGATCTGTGGCACTCAGTTCAGCGGAAGCGGAATACATGGCAGCAATTCAAGCTGCACATGAGGCTATCTGGATGAGAAAGATCTTGGTTGGTTTGTTTGGTTCTCAAATGGATCCGATAGTGATTCATTGCGATAATCAAAGTTGCATTAAAGTCTCGATTAATCCCGTGTTTCATGATAGGTCCAAGCATATATATATCCAGTACCATCATCTCAGAGATTGTGTGTAGAGAAGGATAATTTTGCTTTAGTACATTCCTACGGAAGATCAAGATGCAGATATTCTAACGAAGGTGCTCACCAAGAGAAAATTAGAATACCATAAAGACATGATTGGGGTGAAGGATAATTACTTTCTTGTTGAGAGGGAGGGTTGAGATTCAACAAGAAAAATTCAGCACCCACGCCTAGTTGCATTAAGCACCCAAACTAGGGTGGGGCCCACAGTGTTATTTTTGGGTGCATGTCTATTTTAGTTATCCCTTAATTAAGATGGAAAATAAAGTGTAATCTATTCTCAATGATGACTTTAAATAGTTAACTGAGAGTGATAAACTCAGTTAGCTAGTGGATTTTGAGTTAGAGGTATTTGGTGAGGCATGTAGAGTAATTCTAGTTGTAACGGAGTTCGAAGTGTAGTGGTGCATTAGTTAATGCAAGTTGTAATCAATTTAACTCAGTTAAGTGAGTTAAACTCAGTTGTGCTAGTTTTAACTAAAGATACACTAGTGAGAGATAAAGTGAATTAAATATTAATTAATTCATAATCAGTGATCTCACATGCAAGTGAGGATTTACTATTATTAGCTGCATGCATGTCAGATCCAGTGGAGACCCAGTTGAGTTCTAGGTGAAAGGGAAGTTGACTATTAGTTGTAGGATTATTAGGTTGCACACATGCAACCAAACACCCATTGGAGTGCCCATCATACTTGTGCAGTAAAGGAAGGCAAGAATTCCTATCTTTTAGGGATTGCATTCATCAGGGATTGCGCAAGAAAGTCAGGCTCTCTGGAGGCTGAGAATTGGCTATATGTTGGTCAGTTTTGTTCATGACAGTGTGAGAAAATTAGCTGAGTACTGGAGGCTTCTTGTGAGAATAGTTTTGTATGAAATTGTTTCATGATCCATGCTGAATATACAATAGAAGATAGTGGGGTTTTTAGCTGTAAGCTTTCCCCGAGAAATTATCTTTGTTGTGTGTGATTTGATTCTTCTTCATGTTCATGTGATTGGCGATTGTGTTTTTAATTCAGCAAAAGATTTGTAGAAGCGATTCGGTATTTAAATTTGGTACATTTTTAGATCGGGTGAATCCAAGATATACATGCATGTTGTATAATTTCTACAAACTCCTTCACTAAGGAAAGTGGTTCACTAGGGACCAAGTTCAACAGAAATTTCCTCACCTCATGGAGGCTCTGCACGCAATGGGGACCATTTCTTCCTGAGGGGGGATGATTGATCCAGGTGGATATTGGTGGCCACCTACTTATTCCACCTACACCCAAAATCGGTTTCATCAGTTTCCTTGTTTATAGTAGAATCTACTATTTTTAGAATTTTTTCGGGTCTCGAACTTTCGGAGCAGTTTTGACCCTCTAAATGGTGTTTTTTAGTTCCGCAGCAGGACCATAGCCATAGGCAAGGGCCTATGGAAAATTATGTATTAATCGAAGAGATATTTCCGACAAGGTATCATACACACCAAACAGAGATAATATGACAAGTTACGACCTCGGGAAATTTCTTTCCCAACTAACCCCAACGGGGCCCACAAACTCTTGGTGTTCCATCTCCTAGGTTAAATTTTAGGTTTTTAGGGTTTTCCCTTGTTGTTAAATAATAAAAAGGCCCTTGAGCCTCATTGTAACACAATTCACTGTTATAAAATTATATATTATAGAGCAATGGAACACATAAAATATGCAGAAACACAAACACATAAATAACATATAAAACAAGAGAGACACATATATATGTGGTTCACCCAACTTGGGCTATGTCCATGGAAACAACCAGTCCTTCCTTTCTATTATCCAACAAAATGAAGAGACACAACCTACAACAAATCCGTTGTTATATCCTCTACTCTCTCACGGTCCCCCTTTCTCTTTCTCGCTCAGAATATACATACTCAACACACAACCGCAATACCATTCCCTCATACAATAGAGAGGTTGCCTTCTAGGGGAAAAAACACTAAATTAAACATAAATTCTACCATCAAATCATCTGCCTAATGAATAGCTCAGATTTACTACGAAATTACAATATTTTACAAGGAAATTTTACATATGTTTTTAGCTTTGGGGGCGCTGCTCCCAAAATGCCTTGCCATGGGGGGCTCATAAAATCGTCGTTGCCCCCCCCTTGGACCCCCTAACGGAAATTAAACGATGGGCGGATTTTTTGTCCCATTAAGGACAGGGGTCCAACACGGCAATACATATTAAAGATAATCATGCTCCACAATCAACAATCTCCCACTTGGAGACTGATTGTAGCAACTACACTGCTACTTCATTTGTTGGACAATGACTCCACTTTGGACCTCACTGCTTCTCATCTTCATCATCATACTTGAAGACCAATTGAAACTGAGCAGAATATTAGTTTCTCCCTAGTTACAACTTTTGTTAACATATTTTCAAGATTCTGGCTAGTGTGTATCTTTTCCAACTTCAACTGTCCATCTTCCAACACTGACTATATGAAATGGTACTTGAGTTGTATGTGTTTAGTCCTAGAATTAAATGTTGAGTTCTTTGCAAGATGAATGACACTCTGGCTATAGTTGTATAACCTTCCCATATCCTGCTTCTTACCCAATTCATCCATAAACCTTTCTAACCAAATAATTTCTTTACTAGCCTATGTAGCAGAAACATACTTTGCTTTTGTTGTTGAAAGTGTAACAACACTTTGCATTTTTGAAACTCAACTAATAGTTTTTCCACCTATAGTAAATACATACCCTGTAGTTCTCCTCCTATTATCTCTATCACCTCCCATATCTGCATCAACATATCCCTGTAGAGCAATGTTTGAACCACCAAAGCATAATGCTTGATTTGTGGTACCTCTCAAATATCTGAAAATCCATTTCACTGCCATCCAATTTTATTTTCCTGGATTGTTCATGTACCTACTTACAACTCCCACTACATGTGCAATATCAGGCCTTGTGCAGACCATTTCATACATTAAGCTTCCAACTACTAATGCATATGGAACTTTAGACATATAATCCATTTCTTCTTGGGTCTTGGGGCACATCTATTTAATAAGTTTTAAATGGCTAGCCAAAGGTGTACTAACTGGTTTTGCATTCTGCATATTAAATATTTCCAATGCCTTTTGTGTGTACTCATTCTGAGACAGTGTTAATTTTCGATTTTTTCTGTCTCTAGTTATTCTCATACCAAGGCTTTGTTTTGCAGCTCCCAAATCCTTCATTGCAAATGAATTTTCCAATTTTCCTTTGAGCACATTTATTTCCTACATGTTAGACCCTGCAACAAGCATGTCATCTACATACAATAACAATATAATATAGCTGCCATCATTTTGCTTTTTTAGATAAACACAATGATCAAAGTGACATCTAGTATAACCTTGTTCTGACATAAACTGTCAAATTTTAGATACCACTTCCTTGGAGCCTGTTTTAAGCCATACAAGCTCTTCTTCAACTTTCACATTAATGTTTCCTTCCCTTTGACCTCATCTCATTGTGGTTGCTGCATATATATCTCTTCCTCCAAATATCCATTGAGAAAGGTTGTATTTACATCTAAATGTTCAAGATGCAAATATTATGCTGCTACAAGACTTAAAATAGTTCTGATTGAAGTCATTTTAACAATAGGAGAAAATATTTCATCAAAGTCAATACCTTTCTTTTGTTCAAACCCCTTCACCACAAGTCTAGCTTTGTACCTTTGTTTTCCTCCATCTTCTTCCTTCAACCTGTAAACCCATTTATTCTGCAATGTTGTTTTACCTGCAAGTAACCTGACTAAGTCCCAAGCCTGGTTATGTATTAAGGATTCCATCTCTTCTTTCATGGATATCTCCCACTTCTTCCTAGTTTCTACCTGCATTTATTCTTCATAACATTTGGGTTCACCAGAATCAGTGAACAATAAATAATATAATGAAAGAGAGTATCGTTCAGGGGGTCTACTTATCCTGTTAGATATTCTGACACCACTTTCAGGTGTTTGAGGTGCATGTTGCTGTTGTGGTGGTTTTTATTGGTGTGGCTTTTGATTATTATTATTTTTAGGCACCTTTACTTTTACTGTGATCTCATCAAGAATTGTGTATTCTTTGTTTTATTTTTCCTATTTATATTCTTGCAACTGATCCTTATACAATACCTTTTCATTGAATATTACATCTCTTCTCCTAATTATTTTGTGATTTTCATAATCATATAGGCGATAACCAAAATCATTAACACCATATCTAATAAAGGTACATTTCTTTGATTTTGCCTCAAGCTTTGTTCTCTTTTCTTTATTAATATGGACAAAGGCCTCACAACCAAACGACTTTAAAAAGAAGTAGTTTATCGTTTTACCTATCCATGCCTCCTCTAGAATACCACCATCCAAGGAACTTGAAGGCCCTATGTTTATTAGATAAACAAAAGTATCTACAACATCTGCCCAAAATTGTAAAGGAAATCCTGCATGCAATATCATGCACCTTGCACGCTCCTTGATTGTCCTGTTCATCCTTTCTGACACACCATTTTCCTGTGTTTTTCTTGGCACTGCCTTCTCTCTACAAATTCCATGCTTTGAACAGCACCTATCAAAATATTTGCTGCAATATTCACCTCCATTGTCTGATCTGAGACACTTCAACTTATTTCATGTCTCAATCTCAACCAAAGCTTTACATTTCTTGAAAGTATCAAATACATTAGATTTATTTTGAATACAATAAATCCAAGTTTTTCTAGTTGCATCATCAATAAAAGTAACATAATAACGAGAGCCACCAAGAGATGATACCTGAGCAGGTCCCCATACATCTATATACACAAGCTCTAACTTTCGCTCTTCTTTTCTTTCCCAACTCTAACAAACCTAACTCTCTCTTTTTTCCATAAACAAAATTCTCCCAGAAATCCAAATCCATATTCTTCAAACCTCAGAACAAGTTTCTTGAGTGAAAAATATTCATCCCTTCCTCACTCATGTGTTTGAGCCTATGATTCCATAATGTTGCATGTGCTCTTGTGGAGTTTAAATCATTAACACAATTATAAATACCATTGCATAAATACAATGTACTGGCCTTTTCTCCTTTTACTATTACCAGGGCTCCTTTAGTGACCTTCTAGGTATTATCTGTAAAATTTGTCACACAACCTTCACCGCCTAACTTCCCTCATTGAAATTAGTTTTTTCTTCAGATGTGGAACATGCCTTACCTCCTTTAATAACCATTGGTTTCCATTCTGCGTTTTTACAATAAATTTACCCATTTCAATGATTTTACAGGGTTTATCATCACCCAGATGAACCTGTGCAAAATCTCCTTGAACATAGTCATGAAAATGTTTCTTATCAGGTGTGGCATGGAATGAGGCCCCTGAATCTACCACCTAGGCATCGATAACATTTTCTAAAGAAATAATCAAAGCATCTTGTAACACATCACCTGTCACATTTTCTTCATGATGGTTTTCTTGTTGTGTGTCTCCTTTTCCCTTCTGAGACTTACAGTCTTTCTTTAGGTGTCATTTATTCCCGCATTTCCAGCACACTATCCCTGATCTAGACTTGGATCTACCTTTCCTTGATTTACTGTGATATTCTAAGCTCTTTCCTCTTTCCATTTTTCTTCCCCTAGTCTCTGCACTCAAAGCATTTCTCGATTTCTCACCGGAGATTTTCCATTGCATTTCCTCGCTAAGGATAACACCGATAACATCATCAAACTTTAAAGCACTAGATCCAGAGACAGAGTTAGCAATGGACATAACTAAACCATTCCAACTTTCTGGCAATAAGCATAGAAATAACAGAGCCCTAACTTCATCATCAAATTTTACCCCTACATAACTCAACTGAATGGTAACTGTATTAAATTCATTTAAATGGTCAACAATAGATCCTCCTTTCGACATATTCATATTAAATAAGTGTTTCATAAGAAAAAGCTTATTCGAGGCCGTGGGTTTTTCATATAGTTTTGACAATGCCATCATTAAACCCTCTATTGTTGTTTCCTTCAAAATATTTACGGCTATCGACACCACAAGGCACAGCCGTATTGTTCGAAGTGCCTTTTTGTCGAGAATCTCCCATTCTTCATTTGTCATACCCGACGACTTCTTTGTTTTTCCTCTCAATGGAAAGTACAGCTATTTCTGATACAAATAATCTCCCATCTACATATTCCACAACTAGTAGTTTTTGTCATTAAATTTATTGACCCTAGACCTGCCATTTTCTGCCATTGCTCACACTTGAACCAAGTATCCTTCTTTCCTGCGGGTTTATCAACCAAATATACGTTTGGCTCTGATACCAGTTATTAGACAATTATATATTACAGAGAAATGGAACACATAAAATGTGCAGAAACACAAACACATGAATAACATATAAAACAAGAGAGATAACGATATATGTGGTTCACCCAACTTGGCCTACGTCCACGGAAATAGGCAGTCCTTACTTTCTATTATCCAGCAAAATGAAGAGACACAACCTGAAACATATGTGTTGTAATGTCCGCTACTCTCTCACACAGTCCCCCTTTCTCTTTCTTGCTCAGAATATGCAAACTCAACACACAGTCACAATACCATTCCCTCATACAACAGAGGGTTTGTCGCCCCATTAAGGACAGGGTTCCAACACAATGATACATAAAGAAGATAATCAGGCTCCACACCCAACATTCATATGCATGTAGTCGCCACATCTCTTCTTAGAGATAAGCTACCATCGCCCGAGCTAGTTTATTTCCGTTTTGTATGTAAGCATATTTCAATTCTTTAATATTAATGAAATGAATTTATTTCTGCTGAACTTTTGTGTTTATGTTTATATATGTATTCTATTGCATTCATGCCTAAGTTTAGATCACCACTAGTTCGTAGAACACAATTTTGTGACACATGGTGGATTTATCCATGGTTTTATAGTTTCAGTTATGGAATTACGATTCAATTTCCTATTCATATTCCACAAGATGTATATTGTATCGTAATATATTGTACAAAAAAGTAATGAAAAAAACTTATTGGTTTTCTCGATTTTGGGTTTCTAGGATACAAATTTTATGTAAATTTGTGTGTGCCATTATATCTTTTCTGTTTTTATTAAGAATATTTTTGCAGTGATTAATTGTACATGGTTAAAAATTACATGTTTTGCACTTGTAACCTTAAGAAAAGTTAGTAAAACCCACATTAAGACATAGTTTGGGGCTTCTATTCCTCCACATAAATTAGAATAACCACTAACTTCCAAGTGGTGGAATATGAAATAATTGGGAGTATTTATTTCATATATCATTCCTTTATTTGAGTTAACTTTAAATGTTTCAATATCTTCAAGTTTCCTAAAAGGAAAAGGCATGCTTCTTGTAGTTTATGTAGTGGGTGAACCATACAAGCCACAAGATGGACAAAACAAGACTAACAAGTCTCTATTTAAGATAATCAAATCTTCATATCTTGTAAATAAATCTTAGCCTAGACCTCAACCATTAAGTAATGATCACTCATAAAAAAGGCTCTGCCAACTACGGTAATCGCCTGCCTAGGAATAATATCAAGCTCAACTTTGATGGGACTCCAAGGGAAACCCATGATCCATAGGTATAGGAATATTTTTCAAAGAAGGAAAATGATCCATCATCCACTATGTTAGATATAGGGGATATGACACCAACAAATCAGCTAAACTATAGGCCCTGGAGACATTATTTCAACTAGCATTCTAATGTGGTTTAGGGGATCTAGTAATAGAGGATTCCCAAATCCTCAACATTGTCATTACCAAATTTATTAATGGATCTATCCTAGGAAATTTCTCCACTATCTTGGAGAAGTACAACCATTAATTAAATTTCTTTAAAATTGCTCAAAAGGATACGGCTCACCCTAATGGGTTACCAAGGCTGTATGGAACTCATGTTAGTAGGATTCTTCAAAGAATGGAATTTGCTAAAACATGTGAAGAGGACTATGAGCATGATGGGGGTCATTTGATGAGACACAAAGAGGATATTGTCAGTAGACCTACACTACTGTTGCGATAGCTTAATAATAATACATAGGATATTATTGAGTAATGCATGAATGGAGAGAGGAGGGACATCATGGGATTTACTAGTGTTCACCCACCATAACATGGTTTTTTTGTTATTTAATTATATGATGGAGGATGAGATATTACATAGTTGACTACTTGAGACATCACACCACCTTGCTTCATCCCACTATGGGTGGAATAACCATGGAGAATACTAGTGTTGTGCCTTGACCACTAGTGACTAGAAATCCTACTCTGACTCATAAATTCAAGCTGAGATACCCAATTAGGTTACTGAACTTGGACACATTAGGGGAAGACGAAGAAAATAATTTAACTCCATTACCATACATTGGCAGATGAAGACACTCTTGGGCACGGTGTTAAAGAAGAAATATGAAGGTCACAATGATATAAATTTCTTCCTTGAATGAAATCAAACTTATGCAACATTACCAGTGCTCCTACCTTACAAGTTTGGATGCTCAGCTCGCTCATCTAGAAATCGATCTCCAATGTGATCTAAAAACCTCTTGTGTAATGTACCTATAGTACCATGCAATTTCTTTTTTAATGTTTTCAAAAGATAATATTTTATACATATAAAAGGGTTGAGACTCAACCCCTTAACCTTGGGTTTCACAATACTTTAATAAACCTTACCTATCTGTTAGTTTCAGTCTTTGCAGCCTTCCTCTAGTGATCAAACATGCTCTTACAAAGTGATTTTAAGGTGTCAAGGTCAAATTTTGTCATTTCAGTGAGTCTTCAAGCAAAATTTGGTCAATAAGTATTAGGTCTAGGGTTTCCTTTTACTCTTGTCAAAGTTGTCCAAATTTCGGTCCATGTCACCATTCATATGATTTTACCATCATTCAGAGGTTTTCATCATCATGTCAGGCTCCAATGAGTCATTTTACACCTTTTTCATGCTTCAATTGTGCCTAGGTAAGGTTCATTTCCCTCTCCTAGGGTTTTGAAGGTAATTTCTCTTGGATAGTCAAATCATTAGAAAAACTTGTATCTTGATGTTCATACACCTTCCCCTATCCTTAATGTACCTTATTAAACACTTCCCATCATTGATATCCCTCAAATTCCTCATTTTCGCACAAACCCTAGTTTCTTGCTACAACTTGACAATTTTCTAGGCTAGGCTTGTGTTTTGCCCTTTTGGACCTCTTACCCTCACTCAATCTCTAAAATTACACTTTCCCCTACTTCCTAAAATCCCTCCCTACTTCCAAAAATTTTCTCAAGAATTTAGAAGCCCCTTATCCCCTTCATTTCGCTTCATTTCGACATATCCCTTGTTCCACACATTGGGATAGGTTTTACTCCAATGATGTTTCTGAGCAATAAAAGATGAATTTGGGAAAAATGACAGAGTTTTTTGTCCAAAATAGGCCAAGGACGAAAAACCTCCTTCACTTTTTACACAGGTGTCATGGTTTTAGAGAAATGTCAAAATACAGTTGCCTTAGGAGAATTGATGCACCTCTGAAGTGACCTTGGGAAAATCAAGCTTTCTCCTAGCTTGGTTGGCCAAATGACTTGCTTGATAAGTCAAATGATAACTATGCACAAATATATTTCCAATGAGCTATCATGAGCTCAATTTTGAGTTGAGGAAGACCTTCAAAAGTTGACTGCAACAGCACTCTGCCCTAAGGCAGCCTCATTTTGCACATTTTGACCAGTCTTGGGAGATTTGATTTTTGACAAGGAAAATGAACCCCAAATTGAAAAATTCCAGTTAGGTTGGAAATTAGACTCAATAATATTTCCAACGAGCTATCCTGCGCCAAATTTGGACACCAATAAGGTCTCCAAAAGTCTCTTGAAAAAAGGGCTACACATTGGGTGAAAGGCACTACGCATTGGGTGAGAGGCGCGACGCGTTGGGTTTATGGCGCGGCGCATAGAGCTGCAAGCCCAATTTCACCATAAAATTCCCCAAAATTTCCAAATTTTCTCAAATCCGTGGTGTGCAAGTAAGTTAAGATTCCTTCCATTGCTGGTGAAGAGGTTTAGTGTGATAGAACTCAAACCCTACCTCCTTCCAAATTTGCTCAAAAACAATTGTCTAGGGCTGCATTTGTGTCTTTGCTACCAAGTCCACTCCATAACTCCCTCATTATTTCACTCCTTCATTCATTCTTCACTTTCATCCACTCATTCCCTAATTCTCATATTCCAAAAATTCCCTCATTCCCATATTCTAAATCCCACTATCCCAAACCCTACACATCCCTAAAACTCTTACTCCCATCCCTAAATTCTGTTCACACATACATTTTTACACTCTCTTCCATACACTATACCCATTTCATTCTTCCACCATATTTTCACACTGTTATCCACAAAACCATCCATGTACAACCACATTTTTCAAAACCAAAGGAAAACAATGGAAAGAGACAATGATCATGGGTATGAGCAAGAGATTGAGTTGATCGTGAATCTTGGCTTGAAAGGACAAAATTGCACTTGAGAAAGGATGCTAGAGAAGGCCAAAAACGAGAAAACTATGTTGAGGCACATGGCATACCATTACTTGGCGAAAAACAAAAGTTGCAAGGCAAGAATCAGGAACTTGAAGGCTAAGTTGAAGAAAGCGTCAAGGAGGCGAAAAGAGCATGATAGACTTTAGATCTTGGCTGAGGCTTCCTTGGCCCAACACAAAACTTGATGAAGAACACTCAGCCCAAATTTCAAAAAAATTGGGACATTTTTTGCATTTTCAAAATTTTTGGCCTAAAACATAGGTTTTTCTGCCCAATGCGTCGTGCCACCTGGCACGCGCTTTTGATAAGGGACTCCTTTTGATGCACACTCAACATTTTTGGATTTTTCATGGAAAAATATGCATGCCTACCAATGGCCAAGAAATTTTGACAGGTTTTGGGCTTCCAAAAGGGTCAAAAACACCCCAAAAATGACCTTTCTGCCCCTTTTTTGACACACAGGAAGCAATCTTGGGAGAAATCAGTTTTGGAGGGGAAAATGAAGGCCAAATTTAGAAATTCCACTTGTGTTGGAAAGTAGACAGACAAAAATTTCCAAAAAGCCCACTTGGAGCAAATTTGGACATCGGGAAGGCCTCCAAAATCAGCTGCAAATAGGCGTGACACATAGGGAAATCAGGGGCGACGCATTGGAGGAAATTTACTCATTTTTACCCAAAAACTCTGTTTTTCGCCTAGTTTTTGACAGTTTGACTTTCTTACTTCTAAATGTCAAACTCATGATGTAATTAAATGTAACATGATGGATTTTGATGTAATTTTGCTAAATTTTCACTCATAAAGGTAGATTCATCCATCAATGGGTAATTTGCAACTGAATGAATTAGTTTCCTAGTTTTTAGAGGCAAGTTGTTCCACTGCCTACTTTTCAATTCTTAGTTTAGGTTTTGTTGGAATAGCTCCTAAACTCATGAGCTTGACCCCTAGAGGCTAGGATGATTTTTTGTTTGCCTATATCTTATGTTTTCTCAGTCATTAGCATGGTTGGACTTTTGGGAATGCTTTGAGCATCATTGTACATTCATCTCTGCATTTTGGCAAAGGAATAGACCAGGGTTTGCAGCACTCTATGGGATTCATGTGGCATTTTTCTTTGATAGTGTGTTTCTCTCTGTAAATGTAAGTTTACTAGTGTTTTATGTATGCCATTTTCTCTCTTATTTCTTCTTAACTAAAACAAACAAGGATAAAGGTAGAATCCATTGAAATTGCAGTGCTCTACCTAGGGTTTGTTTAGTTATTTATGTTTTTAGCTGTTTGAAGAGGATCCCTGAATGTTTCTTGCCATCTTCAACTCCTCACCTGTCTAAATCTCTCCATTTATTTCAATTGGAAGTGTCAAATCAATTGTCTGCCTTGCCCCATTGAGATCTCTGCAAAACTAAGCCTCATTCCCCATACCCAAAATCTGCTTTTCCATTCGAGCCAACAAAACACCCTTAAAATTAAACAAACTCTTTTGCACACATACCTAGCCTAAAATTAGTCTTTACATCAAGTCATCTCAAGCCTCATCGATTATTTTTTGCTGAGATTGACAAGGAGAGAGTCCTCTCTCGATCTGGTAGGGCTAGCTAACAGGTTAAGCGTGGTTTGATGTTACCCTAGATTCTGCCTTTCTCAGCCTGAGGTAGATTTAGGCCATAACACTATCCACTATGTAATAGCTCCAGGTTAAAATTTCATGTAATAAAGTTAATAAATGCAAAAATAAGACAAAGGTCATGGGACACATATTCTGGGTTGAATGTTGGGCACAACATCCTAGTGGAAATCACTTGTTGTTTATTATTGTTAAGGGAAACTGGAAAAGACATTAACAAAAGCTTTTAAAAGGAAACAACACATTATTGGCATTTTATTTATGAAAATAAAATAAAATAGGAGAAAGGGGAGGTGAAATGTCATCGGTTGCATGTGAGGAGGAAATTGAAGGGAAATAGAGGGAAAATAAAGAAAGTAGAGGCATTAATAATAAAAAGGGATTCTGAGGATCAGCTCACAGCTTTTGCCAACCTCTTGTCAATTCAATTTTGGAATTGGTTTCAAAGAGGAGAAGAACACCAAGAGGAGAAATAAATCAAGCAAGCAAAGGAAGAACAAGGAAAGAAAAGGAAGGACAAGAAAGCAAAGGAAAGCAAGGATCAAGCAAGGAAGAGTTAGATCAAGTGGCTTCGGCAGGAATTCTTGTACGTAACATGTTGCATGTATGATTTCCTAACTGGTTTTGGCATGAATGTGTGTATTTGGTTCATCTGTTGTCATTGGCATGGGTTTTGTCGGTTTTGACAATGGTTTCAGCCTTGCCTTGCCATTTCTAGATAACCATGGTGTGATGGGATTCATTCTTGGTTGAGCTTTGGATTTTCAAAAGGTTTTGGATCCGAGTGAGGTGGTCTCAAGAAAATCCCAAGGGTTGGGGGTGGAGATGGTTTTCTTCGAGAAATCCTCAACAGGTGGGTGGAGACAGGAATATTCCTCAAGGGATGGTGCAGGAATACTGAGGCATCCAAGCTTGGTTGGTTTTCTTATCTCAATACCATTTTAGTTGAGATCACAGTATTGCTAGGGTGGAGGTGGCTTAACTTATGGATTCCATCAGTTGTTTATGTATTGGTTTATCCCATGAGATCCCACATTCATGATTGGAATATGGCACGGGGGTGATTGGCTGAAAGAAATATTTGGTTCAACCCAATCTATGGTTGGGTGGTGCATGGAAGTTCTTGACTTGGTTTCCTTTTGCATATATTAATAAGAGCTAATTTCATCTTGTATTTTATTAGTAAATGTACTTGTTAAGATGTTGCTTTGATGGTTGTCCTATCATTGTTATTAATCTGGTTATATGCTGGTTATAAGCGTGGTTTTATGATAGAGTCAATTTATGGCTCTTATTATATTGGATTGGTAAATGAATGTTTATTGAATGCATGACCCAATAGATGTTATTTCAACTACTATGAGAGGGAATTACACCTTCTTGATGTTTCTCAGACAATTTTCGAATCTCTATGTTCATATATGCATTCATGACATGTAGATTTCATGTTCACTCTGTCTTTGACATAATGATTGTCATGGTTAGAACTAGTTAGGTCAACTCATTGTCTAATTTTTGTGTTAAAGGATTTTTCCTTGTTGTTGGGGTTCCCATGTTTTGGCCAGGTTGGCAAGAGCAAAAGATGAGACAACATAGAACCACTTTGGAACCTCAGGATCTAGCGGGTTCAGAGAGGGATCTCTCTATAATATGTCAAAGGTTTATGTCTTTGAAGCTCGGGTTTAAGATATTAGGCTAGTTATAGGCACAGGGTTTGTTTGTTTGATTAAGAGTTTGGCTGTTGGGAATCAGGAAAGGAAGGTCCAATATAAGACAAGGATGAGAAAACAAGAAATTAGGCAGAGGTAGGTAACTCGGAGAACATCAAGGCCATTGGGCAATGGAGTCAAGAAAGGATTTACTTGTTGTTCAATGTGCAAGCTTTCAGTTGGGCTAGTCATCTAAAACATTTGGATCTTCAAGGATGAAGGGTGGAATGGGACATTAAGGACTGAAAGTGAAAGGAGGAGAACCATCCAATCTTGTCTATAGATCAGGTCAGAGGTCATTTAACTCCAGACCTGCTTGGAAAAAATCAGAGGCAGCACAAGGGAACTTAGAAAGGAAAACTGGCCGTACAAGGATCCTAATGGACTGGGCTAACTCTAATCCCCAGTGTTCCCAAATCTTCCAGCTAAATCCTAACAAGAACATCTAAACATAGATTTCATTAATCCATACATCAGAGAGCAGGTAATAACATCCACTACACTGGTTAAATCAATTGAAACCGATATTCAGATACACATGTAAGCAGAAAACATAAAGGGTAGGGAGAGCAGGAACATAGGGCACCTAACAAGGGTGAATCCTATACTACACTTCTGTTGCCTACCAGAAGAAACATAAGGAAATGAAAGCAAGTCGATCACAAATACGGAGAAAGAGAAAACATCACCAGCTGCTTTAGATCAGGATCCAAAGAAATGTGCCTGTCATATTAAAAACAACACCAATCAGGTACAACATTGCCCACAGCTTGAACATTCAGCCTGAATACATCATATCTCAGCCTATCTTACAATATTGCACAAAGAACTTGTCTCAATAGGAAAAAGCTTGCGTTTCTCTGATATCTCATCAACAAATTTACAATAATTTTCTCATGAGTTTTATAGTAGGAGATAACAGAAGACGAGCCAAGGAGGTAGGTGGAGCACTTAAATGAAACATTAAAACACAGAACGGAAGGAGAGAGCTGCAACCCATTCTACTTTAAGTCTCTGCATTCAATTCCTGTCACTTTTTGGGAGAAAGAGTGGTCTTCTTCAGGCCTCTATTTACTCTGATATGACTCTGATGTACCCTAGTTGCAGTGCCCTGTGGTACTTGTGGTGCACGAAAAAAATGATAAATGACTAAATGGCATGCCATACTTGTGAAACAAATGCTTTGGTAGCTTCAGACCATTGTCAGGGCGGAAATTTCTTCAGGGACACAGTGTAGAATAAAAACTGCATGGGCGCTTTGTCCTTGATGGAGGAAAAACATCTGCTGATGTAGGAAATCCATCGTTCATTAACTTCTATGCACAGAACTCTCTGTCGCTGCATTGAACACTGTATAATCATGGTGGCCCTTCCCAACTGATGACCTTGCAGTAACACGGGACTGAGTGATGAAAATCATGCATAAGGGGAATAGCTATGGCAGATAGTGGCTCGGCGGCAGCGAAACAGTACTTTGAATGAAATGAAATTAAACAAATGCATTAATGTGGTGAGAACAACGACGAATAGGGTTTGGTGTAAATATGCTTGAGGGTCGTTAGATCATGACCCGGAGACGTAGATCAACGGCGGAGATTGGTCCGTGGGATGACCTATGGACATGGCGGAATACATATGGAACATGAAATTTTAATGGAACATATGAAACTTTGGACTTTGGTGGATATGTATGGAAGTGCAATGAAATGCAATGAAATGGATGTATGAAGTGGGACCCAACTGAAATCGCAATCGCAATCGGAGCGGGGAGGAGAGGCAATCGCAATCGCGGAACAGAACTTGCGATGCGATCAATCGGAGGTGGATACGTAAGTGTTGAGATCGAAAGGGAGTTTGCGATTAGCGCTGGACCGTCTGATCCAATGGGAAGATCGACGGTGGAGAAACAAATCGGGCAATCGCAATCGGAGGGGGGCAAGGGTGGCATACATTGAAGCTTCCGATTGCGATTGGGCGGGGAGAGTGATAGCCGTCGGATCAGCGAGGGGAAACGGATGGCTGGGATCAAATCAGGAGACGACGGGGAAGGCTTGTGATCGCGATCAGAGGTTGGGACGCGATTGAGCGCTGATTGTCGGATTAGCTGGGAGATGGACGGTCGGGATGAAATCGGGTATCGGGAGTTGGGATCTGCGATTGCGATCAGGCGGGGCCTGTGATTAGCGCTCCGCCTTCGGATCTCGGGTTCGAATGAACGGTTGAGATCATGTCGTGGGGACCATAATCGGGAGAAAGCTTGTGATCGGGGAATCGGAGATTGGGGATGCGATTGATCGCATCGCAAGTCTGTGCGATGGACCGATCGGAGGTGGAAACACAGACAGTGCGATTGAAAAACTTGCAAAACTGCGTGGACCGTCAGATCTTGATCTCAGATCAACGGCTGGAAATGAGCCACGGGACTCAACGTTATGAACAATTGCATCGGGACCTTTGGAGTTTACAAAGGAAATTGGTCCTCCGTCGATCTTCCGATTGTGATTAGCGCTTAGAACTAAAGTGCTTGGTCTCAGCGCCTGGTTTCATAGGGAAATGGCTAGTGGGGCTAGAGGGATGGGGGCTAGGCCTATTATATGTTTAAGAAGTGGGTTTTTCAATCCCTTTTAGTGGTTTTGAGGGCTTTAAAGGGAAACGATAAGGGGGAAAAGGGAAACTTTAACCAAACAAGGGGCAAGGGCATGATTTAAAGGGGATTTTGGGAAAATGTAGGAGGGTAAGGGGAAAATTTAGGAGAACAAAGGGGCTTGGAAAAAATGGGGAAAAAGGATAAAATGGGGGAATTCTGCAGAGGTACAAGGGGTAATGTAGGTCTTAGGGAAAGGAACCAGCAGAGGGGACTTGTATAAGGCAAAGCACAGAGAGACCTCAAGGATGATGTGTCTTCAGGGGAGATGCATTCCTTGAAGGTCTCCAAAATAATATGGCCCCCAGCTTGCTTGTCAAGAATTTCATAGGGGGGCTAACACTTGTGTCATTTATCATTTCTGAAAGTTCTATCAAGTTCTAGGCAAAGGTATGGATCCTAGACCTAAAAAAGTGGCTCAAATTTTGGGGTCGCATGCACAAAACTAGAGATTTTAGACTATAGTTGTTGGGAGGTAGGGTTATCCATGCGACTGGAGGGTTACAATCACATGATTTCCTTGTTATGTAAGAGATTTGGGTTCCAGGTCACTAAAAAGGAAAGTTAACTCCAGGTTTGGGCACCTAGAGTGGTTGTTTAGCTCCTAGGAGTCCTGTAGCACCTGAGGGAAGTCAGTAAAGTCTCATATTTTCAATTCCACTTCCTTAACTATACTTATGGAGTTGAGTCATGCCATAGTAGCCCTCAGCTCATGTTTACCCTGGAAGGTCGATGAAAGTGGGTAAATGTGGGAGGAGGCATTACACACTATGTCTCCATCACGCCAATGTAAAGTTTGGTTTGTAAATAAAATGAGTTTTGGATTAATGAAAAACCCATGTCATCATCATTTTGTGACTACTCGATCTCAGGACTTGTATACCACTAAACATAATTACATTTCTTATCCACTCATGAGCCCTAGACTGATATGTGGGCCATTGTTACAATTCAAGGTATTGTTATGTTCCATGATCGTATATATATATATACACACACACACACATTCGTTGTGTGGATCCTCTCTCTACACGTGTCAAGCATGCAACCAAGGTTTTGACCTATCCATGTGATAGAATCATAGATGGACGGTCTAGATGGTTTGAGGCAATCGAATGAAGAATAAGATTCATTGAATGTGTCAGCCAGATTGAATACCCTCCCAAACTTGTCATTTGACATTGTTTGTCTCTGCAGACTAGTAATTTTGTTGCGCTAAGTTATGGTTTCAACTCTGCAATTCTTCTACCTCTCTAGTAAATGATATTTTTTTGGTTTTTTGTTGAGATTTTGGTCTTCAACCCATCTAGTGGCAGCAACTCGAGTGTAAACGAAAGGTAATCAAATGTTTATAAGCTTTGTTTTAATGATGTTATGAGAGTTTACAGGTTCGAACTTGAATTATTTTCTTTATTCATCTTCAGTGTATGAAAGAAAAAATTTGCTAATAATTTCTCTGGGTTCATTGTTTTTACATGTCATTCCACGAACTCTCACAGATATTCTACTAAACAACAATTTGTATAGGGATTTTAATGCCTAACTTGTCCTTCAAAAAGGGAACTCAATTCCAACATCCCCTTTTATATTTCTTTGACTTATTTAGCTCAAAACCTTTTCCCGTATAACATATGGTTCAGGTTTTGTATGTTTAAGAATTTAGGGGTGTAACTTCTTGTAGAGATTCAAACCCAAAATACTTAGGAAGTTTTATTCCCCTCTTGTCTCCCTTTGCTCCTCTAGTAAACATGACTTAAAGTGCTACTTTCAAATTTTAGTTGTTAAGGGTTTTCTTCCCCAAATTCCTCTTAATTGTTCATGTTTTTTTTTTTTTGGATTCCTCCTTGCACACTAAAATTCTTCTCAGGTTCCCAAATACAGACAAATCCTATTGAGGAATTACCTATGTCGGGTCTATTTAAAGCTTGTCATGGACAAAGAAACATTTATCTAGGTATCAACTATAATGTTTTACCATGTTACTCTTCATATTCCTGGACATTAGGGTTTTGATCTTCATATCCTCTCAAGGTATAAGGTTTTGTAGGTTGGGTATTCAAATCCTCTCATTTTCCAATGAGAGCGGGCTTTTCACTTTTTAGATTATTTAAAAAAAAATAACTAGATCTTTTTGTTTGTCTTAAAAATGATCAAAATCTTTAAAAACAAAGTTGAAAGATTAGAGTTTTTTTTAATTAGATCTTTGATTTGTTTTAAAAACTAATCAAAACTAAATCATAATATTATTTTAAGTTATTATTATTATTATTATTATTAATTAAAAAAAATTAATATATGAATTAAACACTTGTATATTTTATAAAAAAATATGTAAAAATATAATCATAAATATTCAACTCTATTTAATCATATAAATAAATTCTCAGATTGAAAATAAAACTATTATGCAGAAACATCATGATTTACCAATATAGCATGTAACTTATATTCATATTCATTTCTTCTTATTTATTTAAAAAAATTAGTTATTTTTAAAATAATTTTTCAATATATTAAAATTTTAATACTTTATAATTATCTATCTAATAATTTTTTGATAGTTAAATTAAAATTCAATAAACTGTCATCGAAAATACAGACTTCAAAATAATTATTTTATAAAATAAATAAATAAATGTAATTTACGTCTTTTAGTGGGGATCAGCGATCAGCGAATCGGCGTTTTTAGACCACATCAGCGGTCAGCCAATAGGCGTTTTTAAACCAGATCAGCTGTCAGATGTCTCATGGATGAATGAAAGATGATACGGATGTGCTACTTCTATACAAATATTTGAAAAAGGACAGATGGACCCATGTTCAAGCGGCGGCGGCTCTGGTTTTGGCTTGTGGAAAGCTCGGTGTTTCTCTGTTAACTGAACTTTCATGACGGAATCTCCAGTGGCCATTAAAAAAAAATTAGAACCCCTCGATCCGCCCGCTTCATTCAGCGGGAAGAAACCCATAATCTTCTAGACACCCATCTATAAGAGCAAAATCTTCTAAAGTTATAGGGTTCCAACTGTCGATATCTTGAAGAACTGAATCCCAAAATGCCGGATCCTGCTCCACCGAAATCTCTTCGCCTTCAATGCTCGACTCGCCTTTCGAACACGACCAAGAGAACGTCGCCTTATCTTCCGAAGGCAGCTGATGGAATTCCTCTGCGGCGAACTTCGCTGCGGTGGCTTGAATTTGCGACGGAGATAGAGAAGAGGCGTCGGGAATTTCCGGCAGGGAGTCGGGAAAATTGAACTTGGCCTCGGATCCTCTCAGGCAGTAGACTGCAAAATCGTAGGTGCGGGCAGCCTTTTCCGGGGTGTCGTAGGAGCCCAGCCAAATTCTTCCCTTGGAATTGGGCATTCGAATTTCCGACACCCATTTCCCCATTTTCTCATTCGAATCCCCTTGAACTGCTGCGACTTCGGTGAGCGTTTTCCGGGCCTGTTGCTGCTGGTCTGATTTGAAGAGGGTTTAGCCATGTTGGGTTGTTGCGAAGATATCAGGAATCGAATTCAGAGCGTGGTTGTGAAGTTTATGTGTCTAAAACAAGGGATTGTGAAGGTAATAGGATTTGAACTCGGAACGTATGAAGTTGCTAATGTATTAGTGCAAGTGAATATGCGTGAATGGATGAAGCTGAGACTATTTGTTGTTGGGCAGTAGATAGATATATATAGAAAGAATGCGTGAAGTTTTTGTTTTTTACCACTGCTGAGACTATTTGTTGTTGGGCAGTAGATAGATATATATAGAAAGAATGCGTGAAGTTTTTGTTTTTTACCACTGCTTGCCTCAACATCAGCAACGTGCAAATTGGAGTGATTTGGGAATTATAAAGGTACGCCTGTGATGACATCACTGAATTTGTTCTGATGAGCGGATCACTTTTAGTTACGTGAAGTCAGAGATGACATGGCTATTTTTCGAATTTTCTTATGGTTCATGGTTAATATGGTAACGTAGATTGTAATTGAGTTTTAATTTGAGTGTTCATGGTGCAATTTAGGAAAAATGTTTTTCATTTTCAATTCACTTATGACAATTTTGGTTTTATTTCTTTTATCTTTGCTTCTATAACTTTTTCTTTCGTTGACTTTTCTTATAATTTTTTTTTAACCTTTTTTTTCATTAATATTTTTTTTAGCTTCCCTTTAGGTTTTTTTCGATGCATCGTGGTTAGTGGCAACTATGGCCGTGGCAAGGAGATTAGATTTTGCGGGATTCATTGCAGTGGCTGACGAGGTGCTCAAAGGCGCAAGAAAAACTAGTCGTCTTATATGAGAAAGTGGGGGGATGGTTGCCGTTGTGGACTTTTATTGGGGAGGTGTTGTTTTGGTCTCCTCTTCTCTAGCTGATGTCTCACTTGTGATCGTGGCTGCTCCCTACTGAGGTTTATCGGGTCCCTCTCCTACTTCTATTTTTCTTTTTGGGGTTTTCTGCCTCTGTTTCTTTGCTACCCTGTTTTTGGGCATCATGGGTTTCTTTGCAGCCCTGTGTATGGGTGTGTTTCTTTGTTGCTTAGCTTCTGGACGTGATGGGTACCCGGAGTGGTCTGCTCATACTATATTGTGGGTTCTTACCCTTTTGTATTTGGCACATTGACTTGTGTTGATCCATGTTTGGTTGGTGGGCTTGAGTGGCCTATTGTTATGTTCATGGTATGTTTTTCAAGTATGGCTATTGCCATGTGCTATGTATTTCCCGTTTATTTTGACACATATGCTATATGCATGACTATATAACATCTTTTTATCTAATAAAAAGTAGCTGTTTTTTTCTTCTGAAAAAAAAATCATAAAGATGCAAATGTATGCATAACACTATGTTTTGGGATTTGTCTAGTTCTCGAGTGGGAGTTTATTGATATTTTAGCAATCTTTATTTTCTTCTTTATATTAATCAAAACTAAGAAAAATTTTGATTTTTTAGATTAGAGTTGATCATTTCTTTGTAATTATGTTGATAGATATATTTATTTTGGAATAGAGTTTCCACAATTTTAATTTAATTATCAATAAGTAATAAGTCACTAGTAGCCCATGTGGTGTAGAACAGTGGGTGATGGGGTGCACTGTTAAGGCACTCCCTTCTGTAAGGTCACCGGTTCGAAACCCATGGGTGGAATGGAAGGAGAAAAAAATGGGAAGATTAGGATTAGTCTAAACGAGCTAAAAAAATTAAAAAATTAAAAATTAAAAAAAAAAAAGTAAGTAGTAGGGATTTAACCTCTATAGAATGTTTTACAATATTCTTTGTAGTATACTCAAATCAAATGTTGAGATTTATTTTCAAAGTAGTTATGTTTTTTTTTTTTTTTCATTTTAATTAAATTCATTAATTTTAAAAATGTGATATGAACAAGTGTCATCTCAAATGAGTTATGGATTTTTGGGCATGTGGTATTGATAAGTTATCATGATATTGTAATAAAGTCTATTTACATATGATCAAGTGGGGATAAACTGTTAAGAATCTTGTTACGTGTTTTTTTTAAATGTATATATGTTTAAATTATATATTAATTATTTTTATCATAAATAAAATTATAATTTTTTTTTTTTAAAGCCTAGTCTAAATTATAGGCAAAATAGACTTTTTCATAGGATTCTCCTAAAAAAAAATCAATAAAGAATATGATTTTTTGTTGTTTAAAATGCATAAATAGATTCAACACCCAAAAAATGAACACTCAAATTCTACAAATTAAACAACTTAAACTCTAGTTTTTAAAAATCTCCCTTTTGGTTAAAATTAACTAGAAAAAATGTTGTGAAAAAGGTCATATCATCTATAAATTAGGCTACTTATTTTTTTTATTCTATTTTTATTTTTATTTTATCAACTTGGAATGTATAATGAATTAAGTGATTTGATATTTACTATGAATTGATGTCTATCCACATTTACAAGTCATTTAATTTATATAGTTGAACTAGTATCTTAACTTCTTTCCATTTTCTAACTTTTTATTGCACCACAATTTATTTAAAATTTAGATGAATAATAATGTAAACCACTGAGTGTAGTTCATCATTAATAGTGACTCTATTATTTGTGATGTGATTTCTCAAAAAAAAAATATTTGAATAATTTAAATATTTTCAAATAAAAAAACAATATTATCAAAATATTAAAAAAATTAAAATGAACTAAATTATTTATTAATTCTTTAAAAAAAATTATTTAATAATCAAAATTAATTCTATTAAACATTCAATTTTACAAATATAAATTTTGATTAACAATCATCCACATCATCAATTCATATCGTATTGATAATCTACACCATTTGCAACATTGTTATCCTAAGTCAACTCCAACAACAAAACTATCGTATGTTAATATATATCATGCCATAAACTTCAATAAAATCCTTAGTGCATACCAGCAACAATATAATTATCCGAACGATTTGAGGGAAGGAGAACTCTCCTAACCACTTTGAATCGAGCAAACTTTATTACAAGTGTCAAAATAATATTCATTAAATATTGAATTATTCACAAGGATGATTTTACCATTACACATAGCTAAAATAGCTATAATCAACGACCAATGGATCTGGATATTATTTATTGATTAATAAAGTGATTTTTATTTAATAATTGAGTTGTTTATAAGTGTTATTTTTGAAAAGTTTTTTGGTTTATTTTCTGATTTAATTTGTTTAAAATTTTACAAGGATTTATTGAAATGACAGGTTTGATGGGTGAACTCTTCATAACCGATCACAATTTCTTTCGCTGTATTTCGGCAAAAATCTGCGAAAAAATCCAAAAAATATCACTTATAAACAACTCCTTTAATAACTAATATAATAGCTCTTTATTAATTACTAGATCATCTTACATTAGCCACCACATGTACTTCCTTTACTAACCTTAAATTTAGTGGGCCCTTCCACCTTATTACATGACTTATGCAGGTCATAACATTCCACTCTCCTTAAAAAGCATTTCCCTCAATCATCTTAATTTTAGTGGGCACTTCCACCTTATTACATGACTTATGTTGGTTATAACATTCCAATCTCCTTAAAAATCATTTCCCTCATTGCTTGCATTGATGAAATCCACTGCATACATCAATAAGCGAGGGTCATATATATTTATGCTAGCCTTGAATTTCAACTGGTAAAAAAAGAAATCTTCTTCTAGTTGGGTAGGATGAATGGGACAAGTAAATAAGATGAAGTCGTTGAGAAAAATGGTTGGAGTTGGCAATGATTAAACATTGTCATGTTCCTCAAATGTCATGCGTTTTGCACTTGTAACCTTAATAAAAGTTAGTAAATCCCACACGAAGACATATTTGGGGGCTTATATTCCTCCAGATAAATTATAATAACCACTAACTTCTAGATGGTGGACTATGATATAATCGGGAGTCTTGATTTCATATATCATTACTTTGTTTGAGTTAACTTTAAATGTTTCAATATCATCAATTTTCCTTAAAGGACAAGGCATGCTTTTTGTAGTTCATGTAATTGGTGAACATTACAAACTAAGAGATGGACAAAACAAGACTAAAAAATATCTAATTAAGAGAAATAAATATTCACAGATATTTTCCTAAAAGGACAAGGCATGCTTTTTGTTGTTCGTGTAAGTTTGAACTATTCAAGCCAAGAGATGGACAAAAGAACACTTATAAAACTCTAATTAAGAGAAGAAAATCTTCATAGCTTGAAAAATGAATCCTAGTTAGACCCTCAACCATTAAGTAGTGATCACCCATTAAAAAAAAATCCTCTCTCAACTAGAGTAATCCCATCCCAAGGAACAAGATCAAGCTCAACTTTGATGGGCCTCCAAGGGGAACCCATGATCTATAGGTATAGGAATCTTTTTCAGTGAAGGAAAATGATCCATCATCCACTTTCTATTGTATATAGGGGATATGACACCAAAATATCAGCTAAACTATAGGCCCTAGAAACATGGATTTAACAAGAAATCTAATATGGTTTAGGGGATATATTAATAGAGGATTCCAAAATCCTCACCATTTCCATCACCAAATTCATTAATGGCTCTAGCCTAGGAAAAGTCTCCACTAGCTTGGAGAACTACAACGATTAAATAAATTTCTTCAAAATCTTTCAAAAGGATATCAATCACCTTAATGGCTTACCAACGATGTATGGAACTCATGTTAGTAGGATGATTCAAAGAGTTGAATTTGCTAAAACATATGAAGAGGACTAAGAGCAAGATGGGGGTTATTTGATGAGACTGGAGGGGATATTTCCAATCGACCTACATTAGTGTTGTGAGAGATTAATAATAAGACATAGGATATTATTGGGTAATGCATGAATGGAGATAGGAGGGACATCATGGGATTTACTAGTATTCACCCAATATAGCATGGCTATTTTTTATTTAATTCTATGATGGAGGACGAGAGATTACATAGTTAGCTACTTGAGACATCACACCACCTTGTGCCATCCCACTATGGGTGGAATAACCATGTAGAATACTAGTTTTGTACATATTAGTATACTTTTGAGTACTACTCTATGAAAGTATGCGATAATAATCCTTAAGTAAGAGAGTGAGGAGATGGTGGCAATCCCTCCTAGAATATGGGGTGGAGGGAGACCTTGAAAATCCAAATCCCCCCACTTTTCCATGCATATATATATAGAAATATAAATTCACGCACCTTGTTGATGGAATTTCCTCCAAACACAAGGCTAATGCCATACAATAATTGGATGTCCTTAGGGACAATGTCCACTAGAGAAGGAACCCATAGCAGATTAGTGGACTAGGAGCTAGTGAAAATTGATTCAGACATAGCAATCTCTCGTAGTAGGATTTCCCATAACAATCACACATTAGACATGTATTGGCACAATAAACAAATGATAGCATGTGGCATCGATAAGAAGCCAAAATAATACAATCCACTCTTGAAACGTATGTTGGGCATCTTTAAGCTCCCAGATGACAAATATTAATCCCTAACGAGAGACTTGAATGGTGGAAATTCTTATGATTATTTGACAATAGTAGAGGAGAATCCTAGTTTCAATTTGGAAGAACCCACAACATTCTATCTCCCTCAGAAAAGAAGAGTATTAGTTGTAACATTGTTGCATCTTAATTTTTTTGGTTTATGCATTATAATGTTGGGCTTAGCATTTCTGAGCCTAAGCATTAGTTTTTTTTCTTTAAATTTTGGAACCATTGGGATTTCCTATGTAAATTTCACATGGATGACTATATACACTATTTTATCACTTAAAATTTGCAACTTAGATATTTTACATATTTTTTTACTTTTATGACTATATGACACATTTGAATGTCTCTTTGAATATCATCTCAAACTTATTTTTCTATATTATGGAAATTGGATTAAAAAGAACCATCAAATGAAACAAGTTATAGGTATTTTAATTAGTTAAAATATCTTAGGGTCAAGCAAGTTTTGGTTAACCTCTCAATATGTTTATAATCTCTACTCTCTATATGAATTAATAGTACCACTTTTACTTACCAAAAAAATAATAGTAATTGAATTCATAATATAATTAATCAATTAATAATTCAGTAATAATCATATTAATAATGTGAGATATATATTATTTAAGCCTTCAATATAGCTCCAAGGGATAGCTCAGTTGGTCGAGTTCGTGTTGCTAAGTACCTCACCTGTCGGGAGGTCAGGGGGTCAAATCTCCTCGAGGCCCTTGGGGTTAGGCCATTGCTAGTGTTGGGTATGTGTTATATTATTTCCATGACTAGCTGCACGCGTGGGGGGAGGGAGGGGGTATGATCTGAAATGAGGGAAAACTTGTTAATGCTATGCAAGCTCCTTCATCAGTATAAGAAATGTATTACTTATGTACATGGATTTATATAGAATGAGCAGGTTTCTTCCAAGATTTTAATATTTTAAATGTCTTAGAAAAGAACATGCCAACATCAACATCTGAAAAATACATATACATCAAACCATAGGACAAGAAGTTTGATGAAGGAGTTCACGCCACCTGGGCTGCATCTCCTTGGCCTGTCAACATGACTAGACCACTCTTCTATTTGATGAACAAAGGTACATATCAGTATACTGCCTTATTATGTGGCTATCACCCCTTCAAGATGATTTTCTCCTACAAAGAACTCTCACATATAACAACAATACAACAATATCCTACAGATATGATCTATGCCTCACCAATGAGTGCTATAAAGCCCTCACAAATACACTCCAATTCCACACTGAAGCATACATAAAATATTTTCATAAACTTAATGAATGAAGAAATAAAACTAGAACTAAACCTTGCTGGCCAAAGCTGTTGCAACAACGGTTCTGTAAAAGAGAACAACCCCTACAAGGTCTCCTCCTTGATCCACAACCACCAAAACTGCTTCAAATGAATGAATGATCCATACACCCTCTTTGTCAAACCTGCAATTTGACCTTAAATATGTGTTCAAAACAGAAAACAGAAGTTACCATTGGATTCTTAGCATCCTTAAACCCCTGATTAGCCTCATATGGTTCTTCAATTGGACTTCAGGTTCTCAAGACATGGCCTCTTCTTCTGGTGGCCCTAGGCTCCATGAAAATTCCCTGCAGCAAAATTGCACTTAGAAGTCTCCAAATATCTCTGGAAATTATACCATTGGCTTCATAATGTCCAATACAGTAAAAAATGATTGTTCATTCTCTCAAAATGGCCTCTGGCTCCCCTGGCTATGCCTCCAACACGTGGTGGCCCTAAGCATAAAAAATATTCAAGTGGGAAAAAATCCATCAAGAAGTACTCCTCTACCTTTGAAACCTGTTCCAATGGATTCCCAACATGCCAAAATTATAAGAATGATTTTTATTGAGCTCAATTTGGTCGAATATTTCCCAAGATAGGCCTCATTTACTCCAGGCCTAGTAAAGTGCCACTAAATTTGGTGGACTGCTAGTTAAGTCCACTAAAAGTGGAAGTCCACCGAATCTTGCGCACTCCGCCAAACATGCCACCAATTTAAACTCTGGATTAATTAGCGCTAAGCGCATTTTATGGGCGGATAAGTAAGGTTTAATGATAAGCGTTTTTTAGGCGCTAATTGCGTCTTATCGTGGGTTAACCACGTTTTAACGTCAATTAACCTCATTTAAAAATTCGTCGGTTCATTTGGTTTGGCCCTCGGTTCTGGGACTGCGGCCACATGGGGAGGGGACTAGCCCCCTCCAACCCCCAATGGTCCGGGGACTTAACTTCAATTTTGCACGGAGACATAATAGAAATCCACCCGCTAACTTTTTCGACGCCGCCATTCTAGAACCTCTGCCAATATAGTTAGAGAACCTTCTAAATATAGTTGATTTTGTCGTGTTTGGTGGGTTTAAAAACATTATATATATATATATATATATATATATATCCACAATTAGACTAATGTCCAAAACAATAATTCGACCCCCATAAGTTAGGAAATGGCCCACTAGAGAGGACACGTGGTGCCCTCTGGTTGGGTTACACTCCAACCCTTAAAAACAATTTCAAATTCTAACTTAGGAATAATTGTAGGTCATTGGACAATTTCTCTCTTCACTTAACCAATCTGGCGAATCTAAAGAAGACACTTGTCACAGTGTCATTGGATGCACTATGGAGAATATTCCCTGCAATGTTGACTATACTAGCGACATCACCACTGTACCTGTTCTGCTCCTTTTTTGCCTGTTTTGGAAAACGAACAGCAGACGATAACACAGTCATACGAACTCAGATTTTGATGAAATGAGTTGCGCTGGAATCTTGGCGATGAACTCTATTCGTTCATTCAGGTTTGAAGTAATTTCGAGCACTTTCAATTTTTATCTAATTTTAAGCCCTGATCCAAATTCTGATCAGGGTAGGCTATAGACCCCCTGTACGTTGCGTGGGTTGCAGTAGGGGGGTAGCAGCCTCCCTTGTCCAAGGGTTCACAGTCTGGGGTAGCGCCCTGGGAATTTTTTTTTCCTTATTTTTCGGTGGGCAGACCCACCTATGGTTTTGTGCATGGGTTTGCACATGGTTTTGGGGCATGATGGTTTTTCAGCCCCTGGTATTTTGTAGATCTGGTCAAGGGAACTACGGTTATGTTCTAATCCAGGGTTAATGGATTAGGGTTTATGAATGCTTCAGTATGTATATATGTGTTGTAACACTAAAAGGAACATAATGAAAAAATCAAGTTGGTAGTCCTGATTTGGGATCGAGGGGAAAATATTTGTGTATATCTGTCTTATGTTTTATTCTCTCGCTAATGTTTATTTTATGTATTTAAGAATTCATTTGCAGATAATTTTTGTACATGGTTAAAACCTACATTTGGTATGAGAGATGTTTCGGCTTCAAGGGGATGCCTTTGCTGCTTAGGGGTTTTTTGCTCGAGCATATGGTAGACCATGTTCAGTGGGAGATCTGTGGGATCGATTCTTGTGGTGAAAGAAGATGGTGAGTAGTGGAAAGATAGAGATCTAAAAATTTAATGGTCAAAGTTTTGAGTTGTGGAAGTTCAAGATGGAGAATTTGCTAGTGGATAAAGATCAGAGGATCACGATAGATCCAGGTACTAAACCAACGAAAATGTCATATTAAGACTGCGCGAAGTTGGATCGGAAGGAAAAGAGCACAATATGGTTGTGTATCTCAGATTCGGTATTTTTGAATGTATCTGGGGAAGCTACAATGAAGACTTTGTGGGTCGAGTTAGGGACTTTGTACCAATCTAAGTCTCTGGTGAATAAATTGTTCCTGCGGAAAAATCTGTATAACCTGAGGATGAAGGATGGAGACTCGGTGACAGAGCATATGAACGCCTTCAATAATGTGGTAAGTAAGTTATCATCTGTTGATATTAAAATCTTAGATGAAGATAAGTGCATCAGTTTTTTGTGTTCTCTACCATATTCGTGGGAAAGTTTGGTTATTTCAATAGGTAGAAATACAACTACCTTGAATTTTGATGAAATTTTCTCAGCGTTGATATCGGAGGAAATGAGACGGATAAATATGGAGGGCTAGAATGGAGATGCCTTATCTGTACGAGGAAGGTCCCAGAACATAAAAAAAATAAGTTTTCAAGTGGGAGATATAAATCTCTAGGAAAGCATGTAAACGTGTGCTGGAAATGCAGAAAGGAAGGGCACTACAAAATGGACTACAGATCTAAATCTCCTGAGAAAGGAAAGGGATATGATGATGCTCCATCTGCAAAGGCAAAAACAACCTTAGATGAAGGTGGGGATGTGTATTTGGCTTCTTCTTCAAATACACATGTAGACCATGAGGCATGGTTGATTGACTCAGGTGCATCCTTTCACTTCACTCCCCATAGGGAGTGGTTTAGCGAGTATGAGAAGTATGATGGTGGTGACGTCTTCTTAGGGGATGATAGGAAGGCCAAAATCATCAAACGTGGAAGAGTCAAGTTGAACCTGCAAGGTGGAAGGATTAGAACACTTCCTGGTGTTCTGCATATTCTTGCATTGGCCAGAAATATGATTTATGTAAGAAAGATGGATGATGCAAGTGTAAAAATAGTGTTCGAGAAAGATACATGCAAGATGGTTCGAGGAGCATTGGTATTAATGTGGCGATTTCGGATTGCAACTATGTACAATATTCACGGTAGCACTGTTATTCATGGATGAAACAGTTCTGTGGCTCCTGAAAGTGGAGCGGAAAGCCTAGTGGTCTCTGGAGAAAAAACCATGCTATGGCATCAAAGGCTTGGAAATATTGGAGAGAAGGGCCTTCGGATACTACATGGTAATGGTATGGTAGAAGGTATGTCTAATTTTTGTCTGGATTTTGATTTCTGTGAACATTGTGTATATGGGAAGCAGAATCGGGTGAGTTTTCCTTCTAGTGCTAAGAAGGTGAACAAGATATTAGAGCTTGTGCACAATGATGTGTTTGGACCTGTGTCGGTTGCATCACTGGGAAATTTTGTGTACTGTGTTTCATTCATATATGACTTCTCAAGGAATACATGGATATATTTCTTGAGGAAGAAATCTAAAGTCTTCGATAGATTTAAATGATTTAAGGCTCTGGTGGAAAACCAGAAAGAGAAGAACATAAAGGTGTTGAGGATAGATAATGGGGGAGAGTTCTGCAAGAAGGAATTTGAAGAGTTATGTAAGAAGGGTGGTATAGCACAGCAGAAGACTACTCCATACACACCTCAGAAAAATGGAGTTGTAGAAAGAATGAATAAAACACTGATGGAAAAGGCAAGAAGCATGCTCAGTGGTGCAGGGTTAGGACAAGATTTCTGGACAATGGCAGTGGAGACTGCATGTTACCTAGTTAACAGATCACCTTCATCAACGTTGGAGGATAAGACTCCACGAGGTATGGACAGGTAAAAAACCCTCTCTTTCACATCTGACGGTATTTGGATGTGATGCATATGTACATGTTCCAAAGGAGAAAAGGACCAAGTTGGATAATAAATATGAAAGGTGCATCTTTATTGGGTATAAGGATGGTTTAAAAGGTTAAAAGCTTTGGAACCCAAAAACAAGGAAGGTTGTGTATAGTTGATATGTGGTGTTTAGAGAGGTGAAATATGTTGTTAAACATGAAGTCCTACCAAACGAACCGAAGAATATATAGTTTGAGCTAAAGGAGGATGAATTAGACTCTACAACAGAACAAGATTCAGAAGAGGAAGAGCCACCAACTCCAGCTGTGAGAAGATGTAATATTCCTAATTAGCGACAGCTAATTGGAATATTCTATTTTGTTTAGTGTGTCGTCTATAGTTTGTAAATAAATAAAAAGTGAGTGAAGAGGGTCTAACTCACTTAAGTGAAATAAGACATCCACCTAGTAGCACAACGTTGTGACTTAAGTGGGAGTCAGAGGGGGGCCTAACACCACGTAGAGGAGGGGGCCAATGTACACTCTAGAAGCTTCTGCAAGCTTCTACGCATATAAGGATGAGGATGTGGATAAGGATGAGGATGTGGAGGAAAGAGAGAGGCTACGTTGGGTTTTGGAGGGAAACCAACGTTATAAAATATGGAGGAGCCTCCTCATTTCATTCATTCTGGAGTTGATGATTTTGATTGAGACGTTTGTCTTCTAGAGCACGCCAGCTATTTAGCCTGTCTGCAACACTGTTTAGTGCATTGAGTGTCTCCGGTCGGAGATCTCGCCCTTAGCCCCGGGGGACTTCGAGTGTCTGCTCGGGCAAGGTTGGTTTTTCAGTATTTTGTGAGTAGTTTTATTGTTTGGGTTTGTTGCGGAGCTGGTGCTTATAGAGACTGCGCAGTCACTGGGAGAGAGGACACAGTCCATTATGGAGGTGCTCCGGATTGGGGTTTCTGCAGGAGATTCAGCTGAGATTGTGAGCAGAGGGTCAACCTTTGCCCACAGGAGGATTTTGGCAGAGGTTGAGGCAGCGTTTCAGCTATTTCCTTTTGGCCTCTGCACAGAGCCTTGAGGGCCAGCATAATTCCCTGAGGAGGTATTTTCTAGTGATTTTCAGGGGTTGGCCATTTTTGATATGGTTTCTGGGTTTTGTTCAGGTTGTTGAGGAGAGGAGGTTCACCGATTTTCAGCCCATTCCGATAAGGGGATCAGCTCCTAGTCTTCAGTCCATTCCAGCAGTAGCAGCTACACGACAGTTTACCAGTAGCTGAGACGTAGTTCATAGAGTAGCCATTTCCGGTATTCTCTGAGAGTGTTTTCTCACTTGCCTTGAGCAAGATTAGCCTATTGTACTTCATTACATTTCTCAGATTAATAAAATGGCTCATGCATTTCCTCTCTATGTTTTCTGGATGAGTTGTCGCAGTTGTCGTATTCTCTTTCTATGATATTATGTGTCTGCTGCACTATTATTGTTTTGAGCATTATATTTCTATACCACTTGGTGCATTTATCTTTCACTCTTAGTCAAAGTATGGAAAGGGCCAGGTAGCCTCCGGATCTCGCCCTCTTTTCAGAGGCGAAATATCCGGTAAATGCCCTCCCAGTCTATCTCTGGTTGGAGTTTGTCGTGTTTTAAAGATATCCCCAAAACAGGATATTACAATGGTATCGGAGCATCAATCTTGGATCAGCCTGCGGGTTTCCAGTTTTCAGTTGCAACTATTTTGGCTATTTTGGTTAGAAGGGCCTACGTAGTTATTGGAGGAGGCTCATTTGTGGGAGCTCATTGGTATGATTTTAGATCTGGGGTGTTGGGAAATTGATAGGAGAGCCATATGAGGAGGTTTTCTGGGATTTTGGAGAGCAACAATTGACAGTAGCAGCTGCAATGCCAAAAAACGAAATTGGAAGAGTGCCAAACTACAAAGGTTCAGATTTTGAAGGTTGGAATTAGAAGAAACCCTTTCTGGGTTCTTCTGGGTTTTGGGCAAGGATCACCTTCCCAAATTCTTAGAATTTTCTGAGCAATTTTCAGTGGGTAAATCAGAGGCCGAAGTCAGGGAGAAGTGTATTCTTGGAGCAGCAGTGCAGTTTCTGGAGGAGCCTGTAAACACAGAGCAGGAAGAGCTGATGGCAGGTGATGATGATGCGAAGAGATTTGGGAAGATGCTCCTCAAATCAGTACAGGATCTATCGAGGCAGATTGAGGTGATGGGGCAGAGATTCACCGTTGTGGAGGCTAGACAGCGTGAAACCCCAAGGGGTTTCCAGATTGGTGAGGGATCAGGCACATCCCACCATTTTTCAGAGCATGATGCCACTCAGTATATGGCATCACATACACCCACACGTTCCACTATGCCCACTTTTCTAGGTGCAGACACAGGGGCAGTAGCACAGCAGGAGCCAGAGCCTGGCCACATGGGTGATTATTTCGCCAAGTATCAGGCATATGGGCAGGAGTTTAGGGATGCCCTTCCATTCAAAGATTTTGTTCAGCTCCAGCGGGATAGCAAACCCCGCAACTTTCATAGAGGGAACAAGCACTCACATGACGGGGGCTTGCAGCGCACAGTGGGCAGATTCCATTTACCGACATTTGACAGGTCATCCAAGCGTTCAGAAAAATCTTGGGTGGAGAATTTGGATGCCTCTTTCCAGCTTGACCGAGTATCGGAGGGGGAAACCATCAAAACGGTTACCTCGCACTTGGAGGATGAGGGCACACAGGATTGCAGGGAGTTCGAGGATACACCTAGTGTGACACAAGACTCACCCTCATTGGAGACCTCCTTGACCATGTCAGTTGATATCGTAGTGGAGAAGGTAGAGCCTACCCCAGTAGAGCCATTCATTGAGGTGATGACCGGAGCCGTGTCCAAGTTTTCGAGTGGTAGCAGCACACGACAGATGGGTGAGGTGTCAGGAGATGTATCCACTTTCGATGAGGCACTAGGAGATACAGAGGTATTGGATGATGGTCGCAAACAACGGTATCATCGGCTTCGGGAAGACCTTGTAGTTTTGAAGGGGAAGGCCACGTCAGTACGGGAGGCCATTTTGTACACTACTATCTTTGCATAAACCCAGGCTATGAGGACGCAGTCTATGATAGAATAATGCTCTAAAATGATGTCAACACATGGATATGACAATATATGGCCCAAATACAATATGGGAGCAAGCTCTAACCCTTAGAAACAATAATAGATCAATCCTCCAAGGGATTGGATGAAATACACAAAATGGAAAAAATGCCAGAGTTGTTGGGCAGCTACTGCAACTCAAATCTGGAACTCAATAGAGAAGGCTGAAGATGATGAAAAAACTGAAGTAGACCTCCTCCAATGGATCTCCTAAGAGGAAGGCTGATCCTTACACTTGAGATCTTACCCTCAAATCAATATGCAAACCCTCATTGCAGCTACACCATGAAAATAACGCAGACACTAAGAGGGACTGCGCAGTGGGTGGAATAAAACCCTTTGGCCAAGTGCTAAGATATAAAAATTAGCTTCAATGTCTTCCAATCTGATCCTCCAAAGGGAAGAAAGACTTTTCCCCTGAAAAACAAGAGAAGGAAGAGGTGTCGTGAAGTCACCATGGCAACACCCTACAACACAGTATTATGCTGCTGCAGCAATAACGCTGTCCTGGAGGATGATGCTGAAAAAATAACCTTGCCCGAGCAGGCACTCGAAGTCCCCCGGGGCTAAGGGTGAGATCTCCGCACGGAGACACTCGGTGCACTGTTAACCTTGCCCGAGCAGGCACTCGAAGTCCCCCGGGGCTAAGGGCGAGATCTCCGACCGGAGACACTCAATGCACTAAATAGTGCACCGAGTGTCTCCGTGCGTAGATCTCACCCTTAGCCTCGGGGGACTTCGAGTGCCTGCTCGGGCAAGGTTATTTTTTCAGCATCATCCTCTAGGACAGCGTTATTGTTGCAGTAGAATAATACTGTGTTGTAGGGTGTTGTCGTGGTGACTTCACGACACCTCTTCCTTCTCTTGTTTTTCAGGGGGAAAGTCTTTCTTCCCTTTGGAGGATCAGATTGGAAGACATTGGAGCTGATTTTTAGATCTTGGCACTTGGCCAAAGGGTTTTATTCCACCCAATGTGCAGTCCCTCTTAGTGTCTGCGTTATTTTCATGGTGTAGCTACAGTGAGGGTTTGCAGATTGATCTGAGGGTAAGATCTCAAGTGTAAGGATCAACCTTCCACTTAGGAGATCCATTGGAGGAGGTCTACTTCAGTTTGTTCATCATCTTCAGCCTTCTCTATTGAGTTCCAGATTTGAGTTGCAGTAGCTGCCCAACAACTCCGGCATTTTTTCCATTTTGTGTATTTCGGCCAATCCCTTAGATGATTGATCTATTACTGTTTCTAAGGGTTAGAGCTTGCTCCCCTATTGTATTTGGGCCATATATTGTCATATCCATGTGTTGTCATCATTTTAGAGCAGTATTCTATCATAGACTGCGTCCTCATAGCCTGGGTTTATGCAGAGATAGCAGTGTTCTTCATTTTCATGTATATGTATTATTGAGGCTTGCATTGCTTTTCTTGAGAGGTTGTTTCCTCAAGACTTGTACACTCTCTTGCTGCTATTCTTGGCTATATATATTCATCTTCTTGTCTCACAGCTCATTGTAAAACGCTGTCTCTTCATGGTTTTCTCATATATGTGTTTTCCTATTGCTGTAAGTCACTTCTGAGTGGGATTCTTCAAGCAGCTCTATAGACAGAGTCTGGAAAGGATCAGATAGCCTCCAGATCTCATTCTCCTTAGAGACGACATATCCGATAAATTCCCTCCCATTCAATCTCTGGTTGGAGTTTTCCATGTTCTAAAGATATCCACGAAACGAGATATTACAGTGGTATCAGAGCATAGTTTTGGCTCAGCCTGTGGGCATTATCACAATGCCTACATTCTTACCTCCAATACCGAGTGAGAAAGGGAGGCAGCATGATCATATACCCTTTGGAGACTATTTTCGTGAATGGAAGTCCAAGGGGGAAGACTTCAGAGCAGCTTTTCCTTTCAAAGATTACTGTCAGCTCAGGCAGGATGAAAGTGGAAGGAACAATGGGGGATCTGGAACGCAGAGCTCAAATTTACAGCATACTACTGGGAGTTCACCTTTTCCCATGTATGAGGGATCCACTGGTCCCTGTGAGCCTAAGCCCAAGAAGACCGGAACGGTGAAAAAGATGAGTTGAGGAGGTCAAGAAGATTGAAGAAAAATAAGAGGAAGTACCATGCACTTCCTATTCTCATCAAGAAGAAGATATCGAGCATGGAAGATACTTGGATCATCAGATTCTCAGTAAATACCTTATTGAGTATAGATCTCAACCTAGAGCCTTCAGGGAGACTCTAGATTTTCCTCATTTCATCCAGTTGAAGGAAGAGAAGAGGCCATGTAGCAGAAAAGAAATCAAAGGCAATATGTTTTTGTTGTCTACTTTTGATGGGTCATCTAATGCAAGAACTTGGGTGAGAAAGTTGGAGGCATTTTTCCTACTACATCCTGTAGCAGGGAAAGAAGCTGTTGAAATCTCAGCGCTGCATTTGGAGGGTGAAGCCTATGATTGGTGGTGTAGCCACTTGAGCCATGCAAGGGTGGAGACTTTTGCAGAGTTCACTCAAGGGTTGATCCAAACCTTTGATGGAGAAAGAGCAAAGAAAGAAGAGATCACATCACCTCTTGAGGAGGCTTGTGAAAACGTTGTCACACTCATGGAGGAGCAGCCGCATGCATCAACATTTAGGGCAGCCAACACTTGTGAGGAAGGAACTCTTGCAACCCTACAAGAAGTTCCAAATGCACATCAAGGTATAAAATAATTTCTACAAACTATTGTTGCAGTAACTTCTTTTGATCAATGTGGAGATTTACTTTTGCACGACCAAGTGTCAAATCTCATTTCTACTATAGAGCAGCTTGGTTGCACTCCACTATGCAACATGGAAACACTCAAGAAGGAATCAAACCATCATTCTCATGAGCCATTGTTGGATTGTACATCACATTGGAGGTTGGGGTTTGAAGCCTTGAAGATTGATGGTAGACATCTTGGAGTAAGAAACCTTTTCTCCCTTCAAGATTACACTTTCTCAATGAGCTCTTCTCAGCTCAAAGAGGAACTTCTACTTTCAGATCCAAGACCTCATTGGTTTTGGAAGACTATGGATGAAATGAAGGTATCAAGGAGAGATCTCATTGGAGATGCACTTCGACACACCATAGAATGCAATGCTTTCCTTCCCTTCTCACAAGAGCAGATAGAAGATGGGGGACATCTTAGGATGGATAACATCTCTCATGCTTGTGTTGGACATCCCTTGAGCCATACACATCATGATGGGAGGTTTTTGCCTACCACCTATTTGATTCTTGATAGGGTCTCATTGATCCTTGAGAAGCGTACATTTCAAAATCCCATGAAGTGCAAAGACGGGAATTTGATTTGAGAGGATGGTAGCCCTCATGGGAGGAGTACCAGGATGAGGAGAAGAAGGATGCATCCATAGGTGATTGAGTGGATGTGGATGATGAGCAAGGAGCTAGGGAGCTACCTGCAGATCTATGATACCAGGCAGCAGGAGGCTTGGCTGTGCTGGTTACTCTTGAAGAAGTTTGGCCATCACTTGTACTTACAGATCTATGATACCGGGCAGCAGGAGGCTTGGCTGCGCTGGTTACTCTTGAAGGAGTTTGGCCATCACTTGGAAAACACTCTTCCTAAGAGTAGGAGAACGGGGAAAAGATGGCTGGATACTTGCATCATTGAGCAGCATAGAGTATGGATGCATGGTGTTGATATGATACTCATATCATTCATTGTGTCTTCATCACATGATTGGTATGATAGAGGTATGGGGAGGCAACACAATGTCTTGTTGCTTTGTTTGTTTCTAGGAGAGGAAGGGCAGATTTGCTCTCACACTTTGTATGATTTTGCAGGAAGAGGGGATGGCACTATCTCCTTGGTCTTTGATGATGATTGGGAAGCACTTCCATCTTGGGAGGTATTCCATATTTGTTGCAGCATTATTAGAAAAGTCTTTGACAAGGAGCATGTCAAAGAACAGAGCTTTGTATTGACAGGAGCTTATTTGCATGAGCTCACAGCGCTGTCACTTTGGAGCAGAACCTTATGGATGAAGTGTGCCCAGCAGAGATATGGTGGATCCATAACCCATAGATCCCAGGATCACTTCATATTTGTTGCACTTGATGAACAAAGAGGAGGTAGTGATGATAGAGACATCTATGACATATTCTTCTTGACTTGGATTTCCAAGCATCAAGAGGATTATCTTTTTGCAGCACATGGTTCATTCTTCTTCATAGCATGCCAACACACTATGGAGGACTCATTCATGGATCCATGTACCATCTTACTTCTAGCATATGGTGAGAAGTTTTTATATACATTCATTTATTTTCACACTCTTACCATTCTTATACAGTGCTTTGCTTCACAAGAGGGCAAGCTTGTCAAATTACTCCATGAATTGTATTGGGCCAATATACATGATGGAGGCAACCATCTCTTTTGTGGCATTGGGAAAATTTTTTATCACCACATGTATGTTCAGTTGCTGCACTATAGCATGTATCATATAAAGACATGCATGATTAACAAAAACATTTTTCCATGTACTCTTATCAAGCAGGAACTTGTAAAACTACGCTGTCACTACGGGGAAAGTTGTTGGTACCTTCTTGCATCACTTGTAACCTTCAGCGTTTTCTTTATTTTGCTGCTGATCATGTCTTCATTTGCTGATATAGATCAGATTTTTATGGGAGGCTTGATTATGAGGGAGACACATGAGCTGGATGTGTCCGTGAGTGGGAAAAATTCTCACAATTTCTGCACTACATGTTCTAATGGGAGCATGAGAGGAGATATGGCTACCACAGCCAAATGTTTGTTCTCTTTTGAGGTGGGCCATAAGATTGATATTCATCCATTGTACAGCCATGGGAAAGCGCTTGATCATATATTATTGTTGTTACATTCAACCATTTACTATCCTTTAGTAGATGTGATGAAACATGGACATTGCTTGCCATGTAATTTTCTGAAGTTGTAGTGGATGAGACTGCACTGTATCCTTGTGAGAAATTGTTTGCATCATGTATCATCATGTAAAACCTTCAGCAAACCTCTCATTAGGATGTTCCATGATGACCATGTCCTATTCTTCATGGATAGATTGTTTTGGGCCAGCTTGTTTGTCATTGTTGGAGGAACCTTCTTTGGAGGATTGTTCTTCACTTTGCCATTGGAGGGAAATAATTTTGCAGCCCAGGATCAGCATACACTCTACACTTGTTATGAGTGGAGAGAAGGAAAACATGGGGTAAGCTATGATGCTTGCCAAGTTCAGATTTTCAGCCCACCTTCATTACCGGAGCTTGAGGTGGAAGGAGATTTTCAGGAGTTGCCTTGTTGGGAGGTGGCTCATTTTGTTTGGATGATTGCTTGGGGATGGAGGATCCACATGAGGGAGATGTTCCTCATTATATTCCAAACTCCATGCCTTGAGTGGAGATTCTTCAGTTCTATCCTTGCAGTTTCTTGGGGAGGTATTTCACCTAGGATCGATGGGGGGACAACTTACATAGTGACAGATACATCACAGCAGGGGTCATGGTCTTCACCTCTTAGAGCATTGGTCATAGCCAGAGGCAGTGCGAAGTCCGATCCGTGGGACTTGGGCTATTATTGGCCATGGTGGCGATGGGATCTGGGAGGATCGTTGGTTGGCTGGTACCCTGAGAGATCAGTTTGGGATCCCGGCATTGAGAGATCTCTTCATATCAGGGTGATGCAAAGGACAGGGAAGATTCAGTGGCGCATCTGGGACCCAGGCACATTTTGCAGTATCGGTGGAGAGCATCAGCTAGGAAGGAGACTTGTTCAAGCAGTTGCTTAAGGGCAAGAAACATTTTGCCAGGGGGGACTGTAATATTCCTAATTAGCGACAGCTAATTGGAATATTCTATTTTGTTTAGTTTTCCATCTATAGTTTTTAAATAAATAAAAAGTGAGTGAAGAGGGTCTAACTCACTTAAGTGAAATAAGACATCCACCTAGTAGCACAACGTTGTGACTTAATTGGGAGTCAAGGGGGGGCCTAACACCATGTAGAGGAGGGGGCCTATGTACACTCTAGAAGCTTCTGCAAGCTTCTGCGCAGATAAGGATGAGGATGTGGAGGAGAGAGAGAGGCTACGTTGGGTTTTGGAGGGAAACCAACGTTATAAAAGATGGAGGAGCCTCCTCATTTCATTCATTCTGGAGTTGATGATTTTGATTGAGACGTTTGTCTTCTTGAGCACGTTGGCTGTTTAGCCTGTCTGCAACACTGTTTAGTGCATTGAGTGTATCTAGTCGGAGATATCTCCCTTAGTCCCGAGGGACTTCGAGTGCCTGCTCGGGCAAGGTTGGTTTTTTAGCATCATCTTCCAGGACAATGTTATTGCTGCAACAACATAATACTGTGTTGTAGGGTGTTGCCGTGATGACTTCACGACACCTCTTCCTTCTCTTGTTTTTCAGGGGGAAAGTCTTTCTTCCCTTTGGAGGATTAGATTGGAAGACATTGGAGCTGATTTTTAGATCTTGGCACTTGGCCAAAGGGTTTTATTCCACCCATTGCGCAGTCCCTCTTAGTGTCTGCGTTATTTTCATGGTGTAGCTACAGTGAGGGTTTGCAGATTGATCTGAGGGTAAGATCTCAAGTGTAAGGATTAGCCTTCCACTTAGGAGATCCATTGGAGGAGGTCTACTTCATTTTGTTCATCATCTTCAGCCTTCTCTATTGAGTTCCAGATTTGAGTTGCAATAGCTGCCCAACAACTCCGACATTTTTTCCATTTTGTGTATTTCAGCCAATCCCTTGGAGGATTGATCTATTACTGTTTCTAAGGGTTAGAGCTTGCTCCCCTATTGTATTTGGGCCATATATTGTCATATCCATGTGTTGACATCATTTTAGAGTAGTATTCTATCATAGACTGCGTCCTCATAGCCTGGGTTTATGCAGAGATAGCAGTGTTCTTCATTTTCATGTACATGTATTATTGAGGCTTGCATTGCTTTTCTTGAGAGGTTGTTTCCTCAAGACTTGTACACTCTCTTGCTGCTATTATTGGCTATATATATTCATCTTCTTGTCTCACAGCTCATTGTAAAATGTTGCCTCTTCATGGTTTGTTCATATATGTGTTTGCCTATTGTTGTAAGTCACTTATGAGTGGGATTCTTCAAGCAACTCTATAGACAGAGTCTGAAAAGGGCCAGATAGCCTCCGGATCTCATTCTCCTTAGAGACGACATATCTGGTAAATTCCCTCCCAATCAATCTCTGGTTGGAGTTTGCCGTGTTCTAAAGATATCCCCTAAACGGGATATTACAGAAGATCAATTCAAGAAATAAGGCAACCAAAAAGGTATAGTCCACCTGCTTTATGTTCAAATTTTTCTTTAACTATCACTGATGATGATCCGAGAAATGTCAGGGAGGTAGTGGATTCAGAGGATGGAAAACTCTGGAAGGAGGCCATGGTTGATGAAATGGCATCCTTGCACAAAAATGAGGCATGGGATCTGGTGGAGTTGTCATTTGGAAGGAAGCCCGTCGGGAGCAAATGGGTGTTTAATAAAAAGATGAATATAGAAGGCAAGGTGGAGAAATACAAAAATCGGTAGGTAGAAAAAGGTTATTATGAGGTTTCGGGAATCGATTTTGGTAATATTTTTTCTCCTTTTGCCAAGGTTACTTCTATTAGGTTACTTTTATCTGTTGTTGTTGCATTTTATTTTGAGGTAAAACAAATGGATGTGAAGATAAAATTTATTCACAGGGATCTGGAAGAGGAGATCTACATGAAGCAACCTGAAGGCTTTGTGGTGAAGGGTAAGAAAGAACTGGTATGCAAGATAAAAAATTCTCTATATGGGTTAAACAATCGCCAAGGATGTGGTATTAGAAATTTGACACCTATATAGGGGGACTTGGCTTCACCAGAAGCAAAGAGGATCATCATGTGTATTTTAAATTAATTGGTGACCATGTTATTTATTTGGTCTTGTATGTGGATGATCTGTTGCTGATTGGAAATGACAAAGAAATTATCCAAGATTTGAAGACCCAATTGTTCTCCAAATTCGACATGAAGGATCTTGGTGCTGCAAATTATATTTGGGCATGGAAATTAAGAGAGATCGAGCAAAGAGGAAGCTCTGTCGCGATAATATTGCAGAGGTTCAATATGTAGGATAGTAAACCAGTGAAGGTTCCTATTCTTGTAGCTGTAAAGCTATCTTCTGAACAGTGTCCCAAGACATAAGAAGAAGAGGAGGATATGTCTCGTGTTCCATATGCAAGTGCAGTGGGTAGCCTGATGTATGCAATGATATGTACTAGAACATACATTGCACATGCAATGGGAGTATTGATCAGGTTTATATCAAAACCAGGGAAGGAGCATTGGACAACAGTCAAGAAGGTTTTCAGATATTTTTGTGGCACTAGTTATTATGGTTTGTGCTACCAGGGAAGACGAGGATTGGACAAAGTTTTGGATATTTGTGGTTTTGTTGATACAGACTGGGTTGGAGATTTGGACCAAAGAAGATCTACAAGTGGGTATGTGTTTATTCTATTTAGAGGTGCAGTCAGTTGGATGAGTAAAAGACAGTCTGTAGTGGCTCCTTCAACTACAAAGGAAAAATACATGGCAACCACTCATGCAAGCAAGGAAGAAGTTTGGTTGTAGATATTGTGTTCAAGGATAAGGTTGGTGTTGTGAGCTATAAGGATAGATTGTGATATCCAAAGTGAAATTTTCTTAGCTAAGAACCCTGCTTATCATTCAAAGACAAAGCACATTGATGTTCAATATCACTTTGTGAGAGATATGGTTGAGAATAAAAAGGTGTTTCCGGTAAAGGTGGACACTTTGAAGAATGTTGTAGATGCATTGATGAAGTATGTGAGCACTCAAAAGTTCTCTTGGTGTAGATAAACAATGGGTGTTGCAGGGTTGGACTAATGACTAAGATCTCTTATGGCTCCCTGTGGAAAGAAAATAAGAAGTGGGAGAATGTTGGGTATGTGGTATATTCTTTCCATGACTAGTCGCATGTGCACTTGGGGGGGGGTATTGCTCCCCCTGTACGTTGTGCCAGGCACAATAGGGGGGTTACAGGGGGGGCGGAATCCCCCCCTGTCTAGGGGCTCGCAGGGGGCGGGTAGCCCCCTGCGCAAGGTCCGGGGCAGTGCCCTGGGAATTTTATTTTTCCTTATTTTTTCAGTGGATGGACCCACCTATGGTTTTGTGCATGGGTTTCCACATGGTTTTGGGGCATGATGGTTTTTCGGCCCCTAGTATTTTATAGATCCGGTCAAGGGAACTACCATTATGTTCTAATCCAGGGTTAATGGATTGGAGTTTATGAATGCTTCGTCATGTATATATATGTGTTGTAACACTAAAAGTAACATAATGAAAAAATAAAGCTAGTAGTCCCGATTTGGGATCCAGGGGAAAATCCCTGTGTATATCTGTTTCATGTTTTATGCTCTCGCTATTGTTTATTTTTTGTCTTTAAGAATTTGTTTGCAGATAATTTCTGTACAGGGTTAAAACCTATAGCTAGTTTGGTCGGCAGGTAGATCCCTTCGGGTTGATCTACCTGGATTTTCCCATGGATATAGCGTCCACTCAGTGTCCGTGAACCACCCTGAAAAAAAAAACCCTTCAATATGACATTAAAAGCAGCTTTCATGCAACGATATAAGCATAGACACAACACTAAAATTTCCTTTGTTTCAACATTATAAGCAATATACACTTGACACTAATGTGAATAGATAGTGATTTTATAAACAACATCGCAAAAATGATGCATTTACTCTATTACATCAATAATGATGATAAAATAAAGGAGGCATCATGATCTACTAAAACAAAACAAAGTAAAACACTCAATTACATCGTACCTAAAAAAAATAAATTAATAAATAAATAAAATAAAATAAAATAAAATAAATAAAAATAAAAATAAAAAAATAAAAAATTTAAAAATAAATATAAATAAATAAATAAAAGTAAAAAATACTAATACTAATAATAATAATAAATAAATAAATTTAAAAAAAAATGATGCAAATTTAGATATAAGGCCCTATATTATAGAAATGATTTAATATGAGTTAAAGTATTGTTACTAACATGACTCAAGGTAGCCTTAACATGCCTTTATTTTTTTTAATATAAATAATGATGATATTTCCGCTATTTTGTGGGTGTTGGAGGTGATGAATAACATATTAGAGTTGGAGATGAAGAATGATAGTTTCTAGTGAATCTGTATAATTATCTAAGTAATGGTCCAATGTTGTCACAATTATTAAGGTTAATAGTGGAGAGGGTGATAGAGAAATTAAAGATAAGATCAAAATATTTTCTTTGATTAAGTAGTTCCTAGTTACTAACCTCATAAAATTAAAGAAAAAACATATGTTGGAATTCAAGGAAAAGAAGAGGGATTTTGCAAATGAGCCTGAGGGTTGCAATATTTATTGAAAATAAAAAATGAAATCAAGAAAGGTTTCAAATAGTAAGGGAGAAACAAAATATTGAGTAGAAAAAATAATTTGTGAAGTAGGAGAAAGAACAAAGAAAGAGTAACTTTGAAAGGACAAAGAAAGGAAGGAGAAGCTTGACATATTAGGTACAAAAAAAATAAACATAGGATAAGGGTGAAGCATTTATGGATAAAATGTAATAGAATATGTCGTTCTTCCAAGATTTGATAAACATGTAGATCGTTGACTATCATTTGGTTCCAACACCTCCATTCCTTATTATTGGTTTGTGGGTCATTCATGTATGTTATTTTGCAACATCTCCAGTTCTTTCTAGGGTATTAAGCCCGATCATAGAGGAAAGTGGCTCTATTTAGACAATATAATTTACTCTAAATTATCTATAATATGAATTTATCTAGAATGAACTCCCATGTATGAAACCCTTGTTATCTTATTTAAAATTCATGAAAACATAGAGTTGATCTATTTATGACACAAAGTTTCACTGAAAATGCTACCACTTCCCTAAAATTCTAGTGTAGTTAAAGGAAAATGCAAGATTAAATTGGCTAGAATTAAACCTACTTTCATGTCCCAAACATTATAAAGAGAAAAAATGAAAATGTCATTACAAAGAAACAAGTAATCATTACACTTGATGAAACCTGATGGCAGAACACAACGGATCATTTCACTTAATAAATATATAAAACACAATGACAGATATTTCCATGACAACATTATTGTACTTGAAAACATAATAAGGGTCATCAATTGCATAGGAAGACATCTCTATGAATAATGCCAATAGATGATGCCATCAAGATGCCATGCTACATGTAGAGGTTTTCTAGTTGGTGAAAATTTGACTCATTTTGTGAATAAGCATACTAGAGATAGAATAAGGTAATCTCTACTTATTCAAATTATGCATGGTTGCACACCCAGCATTAGAAACCTTATACCACATTTTAGGAAAGGTTATGAAATTGCAAATATTGGTAGTAATGAGCATATTACCTACAAGTAGAGCATTGAGGGTTTCCCCACAACTACTATTGTCCATGATTGAGATGTTTGAGCAATCATAGATGATATTATTATGTTTCCAAACAACTATGAATCACCCATTGATATGGATGTTAAATAAATTCTAGAGATGCTCCAAGAAAATGAAGTTTAAAGGTGTGGCAATGTTATGGAATCAAAATCAAGAATATTCTTAATGGTAAACAAAACCAAAGAAGGAAAATTCATAACACATGATAGGAAAAATATTAGTGCAATGACTCAAGAACACAACTAGAGCTACATGAATGTAGAGAAAAATGAGGTTGGTTGTTCTAGTACAAGGTCTAATGAGTAATCCAAAGGAGAAATATATACATAGCTAATGGGTGTAGGTGATGTAGATTTTGATCGTTATCAATGATAGTTTAGTGTTGCACACTCCAAAAAATAGTTTGATGAATGGTCTTACCAAATTGACCCATACTTGAGGAAAATATTCATTTTTAATGCAAAAACAATTCACACAAACAACATGTTGGCCCAAAAGTCACTCAGAGAAGGGGGGAGGGGTGAATCCGTGTGAGATCAATTTTACCATTCCACAAATTTTCATTAATTAGAAATATATCAATTAATCTTCACCACTTGCAGTATATCAATAAACATAACATGCATAATATTAACAATAAATCAAGAAGCTATCATATCAAAGAGATACAAACTTTTTAGGTGGAAACTCATATTATATAAAACCACCAATGTTCTTGTTTATCTTCAATTCATACATAGATTTGCAGGCTATGACCTGTTGGAGGAAAATACCCCCAATATATGCAAGTTTCCACTTGCAGTAGGCTACAACCTGATTGAGGCACCCACCTTGAAAGATGCAAGCAATTTTTCATTGTAGGCTACAACCTAATTGAGGCTCCAGCCTCAATAATTAGTAGGCTCCAATCTGATTAAGGCTCCAACCTCGATGGAGGCACCCACCTCCTTCTTTAAATTCCTTGTGGACCTCTATTTCATATTATTTTCAAACTGGATCCATTGTCATCATATATCACTGAATTTTCTATAAAAAATGCTATCACAAACTACAATCAAAACCTCTAAGCTTTGTCACTACAAAGCCCACAACCATTACATTTCCATACATAACCTGCAAGCATTGAACTATCACACAACCTACAACCATTGTAGTATCATACAACTTGCAACCATTATAATTGATCCGGGGTAAATTCCTGTTACCCTTAACCAAGACCTTTTACTTCAGCTGATAAAGTAGAATTGGATTTAATTAAAGCGTTAATGAACATGAATGAACAACTGCATGATGTAAAGAAGAGGAACATAACATGTCAAGATCTGCAATCATAAGAACACGTCATTTGATAACGGAGTTTGTCCAGGAGGGACTACATCCCCAGGCTTGGTGTCAAGATGGTGCAGGCCGTTGCATTAAGTGATGTAAAGAAGAAGATGTACATGGATGGTGTTTTATATGTCGTACAAGAAAAATTTCCTCACGCAGGAGTGACTGGACCTCTCTACGAGATGTTCCACTACCGGAACTCTCATTCATAAAAATGACTTCTATCATTATGACAATAACTCACACATAATGACTATGAGTATCCCGCCAACATGGAAAACAAAGGGATCTCAAACAACATACATGTGATAATGAGTATCCCGCCAACATGGTAGCAAAGGGATCTCAAACATGATACAAATGCATGATAAAAAGTACATCTCACATCAAACACAAAACAAGATCCCACACCAAACATCAATAGGGATCTGTACAACAAAATGCATCTCAGAGACAAAAAGATAAAGAAGTACATGAAATCAACTCATCATATACCTCACGTTGAAGATGACTAAAGAATGAGATGCTTTGTTGCTGGATCTGAAATCACCATCACAATCGTGGCGTCAAAAGGTGTGAAATCGACTACTCACTCGCTAAATGCTGACACCTGCAACTTTACTTCAAAAATTGACCGAAAAATATAGAGCTCAGATGGAAAATCTGAATGCTCCATCAAATTCGTGCCGTCGAGTGGTGCAAAAATGACATAAATTTTGTCCCATTTTGACACTATCAAAATTTCGCCCTCCTAAAAGTTGAGCTCAATCAAGGTTCTGCCTGCCTCTACACATGGCTCATGTTTCTGCATCACCTGCAATAAAAAAATCATAAACCCCGATCTACCTATGCGCTCCGCTCCTCCATGGATTGGGTGCACTTGTGAGTGACGAGCTTATATTAAAAATTGTGGGCGGATTTCCCAAAGAAATTTGTTAGCTGCATCGGTTAGGATCCGCATTAGGAGCAAGGGGGTCAGATGGTCAAACCTCGCCCACTCCGTAATTAATCGGAATATTTTTATTATTAACTGTGAATTGTTTTTCTTTAACCCAATGGGCATGTTAAAGTATATAACAGTGGGGGGTCGAGCCCGCATTGGGCAGCCCACCCCGGAATTCCCTGTCAGCAACGTGGTAAAAGGAGGTGTGTGATTGGTGAGTTGGGGGGTTGGACCTGCATCGGGTGGTCCACCCATACTCACGCCAACTATATTTAAAGTGGAGTCGCTTGGGTGGTGGGGTTACACCCCCTCCCACCCGTCATCTATATATATTTATATATATATATATATATATATATATATATATATATATATATATATATATATATATATATATATATATATATATTTATATATATATATATATTCATCGTGATATGAGGTGGAGGGTTGGAGCCGCGGGGTCATGGCCCCAAACGATTTCCTTTGACCATTTTTGTGGGACAAGTGGGCGTCACGGCCTGTCGGACTTATAATATTTTAATGATATTTTTTTTATGGCAGGTCCGATGGGGGTGGCGAGGGTCATGGCCCGCCGCCCAATTTTAATATTTTTATTTTTTATTTTTATATAACCAACACATATTTTCAAAAATCTCGAAAATGGGTCGTATGAGTATTTTCAAGGAGGGCAAAAATTTTCCCGGAATATAGCCCGAGCTTGCTGAAATCCGGTGGTCGGGAAAGCTTGAATTTGCGCCTTCCTTAAGCCTACCAAGTCACCAAGTCAACCCAAAACTTTGACTGCTCCTAACTTCTCCATACGGACTTGGAATTGAATGTTGTCTACGTCGTTGGACTCAGAAAGACGAGATCTTCAACCTGAACCTGGTTCTAGAGAAATCCAAACACTTTGATTTTTGAGCTTCCCTCAGCCCTCTTGGTCCTCTGTGTGTCTCTGGAGCCACCTAAATCAATCCTCCCCACTGAGGAGCTTTTGGTCCTCCAAAATAATTAACAAGAATCTGCAATTGTTGTGTATTATGTCTGCACCACAAGCATCTTGAAAAGGTCACCCTTCCATCTCCTTCACCTTTGTCCTTCGCAGCCTTAAGTGATGAACCAATACCTACACCCTCTGCAAATATATAGTATAATCCCCTGCAAATTACATGCTCAAATTGACCAATCTATTACCCAAAACATTTCCATGCTTGCCACAAGTTTATAACATGTACTCGGTGGTCAAGTTTACATCAAATGTTAATCAGACCCCAACTATCATTACAAGACAAGACATCATTGTCACATTTAGAAGTGATGGAAAACACCTCATCACTTTTACAATAAATGCATCACGCGACTCATAAAACAAGGCCAAAATATCATTGTTGCTTAAACAAGTGATAGAAAAACACATCATCACTTTTACAGTGTAACATGCAACAAATGTTTTACAAAAATAAGGCCATGACAAGCTAACATCTCTAGAAGAAAATCTATAAAAACCATCTCTCACTTATCAAAGTGAATGGGTCATCCCCCTATGACATGTTTTCTTGTTGAACAACTCTTTATACTGGTTCATGCACCGACGCTATGTCCTTAAGGTGTTGCTCTAGATGGAGCCTCTGACACGTGGCTCTTTGATGGCCACTTCAATCGCAATGGGTGCAAAAGGTCTTTTTCTTCCAAACCTACTTTACTAATTTCTTTTCCTACTGGGGAGAAGGCCTTCCATGCCTCATCCTCCTTTGAGTTTCCATCCTTTTCCAACACTTACACATGGTTATGTGAACCACAAAAATGACATGTTTTTTGATGCCATGATTTACGACCATGGTTATCAACATTCTTATAATCAACATGCACTCCAGAATAATGAGATTTATTATACCTTCTCTGGTGGTCTCTGTCGTGATGACGGTGATGAGAGATTTCCTCAGCTCTTTCACTGCAACATGCGTTACCATGGAATGATGGAAAAGTGTCCCCATCATTCCTCTTCCCTGGAGATTTCATCAATATATTTTTTCCCTTGATGTCCTTCGAACATCCTTCTTCATTGTAACCCAAACCTGCATAGCAAGGTCTCTGCACAACCTCCAATGGTTCGGTTATGCCTTGACCATGATTGCCAAGTCCCTCTCCTTTGTACCCCATCTTGGTGAGGAGTCTCATGTTGGTTCCTGAAATGGGTATCTCCACACTTCCAACCAAAATGATATCATGTGAAGAAACTAAAGAGAATTGTTTAACTTAGATGTCGATTGCGAAACAGGTGAAGAAGGCTTCTCTAAGACTTCGTTGCACTTCGCTTCCTCCAAGGCCTCTGTCACGACTTGTAGTTGAAGCTGAAATCGTTGCTTCTCCTCCTTCTCTTTACATAGGAGTGCCTTCAATGCATCATGATCTACTTGAAGGCTTTCATTGTTGCGCTTCAATTCTTCCCATGCCTTTGTCGTGGTTTGAAACTAAAGCTGCAATCGATGTTTTTCCTCCTTTTCTTCTTGTAGGAGTGTCTTCAATTCATCGTTCTCTGCTGCTTGTTTTTCATAAGCCTTGTAAAACATGTATGCTTTCTCAAACACCCTGAGCATGGTCTCATACATGTCCTTAGAATTCTCCATGGCTCACTTAGCGAATGTTCAATAGTTTGCGCCTGCAATCCAATCAGCATGAAGAACTGCTCTGATACCACTTGATCCAGGGTAAATTCATGTTACCCTTAACCAAGAACTTTTACTTCAACTGATAAACTAGAATTGCATCTAATTAAAGCCTTAATGAACATAAATGAACAATTGCATGTTGTAAAGAAGAGGAACATAACATGTCAAGATCAGCAATCATAAGAACACGTCATTTGATAACGAAGTTCGTCCAGGAGGGACTACATCTCCGGGCCTCGGTGTCAAAATGGTGTAGGCCACTGCATTAAGTGATGTAGAGAAGAAGATGTACATGGATGGTGTTTTATCTGTCGTACAAGAAAATTTCCCTCACGTAGGAGTGGTTGGACCTCTCCACGAGATGTTCCACTACCAGAACTCTCATTCATAAAAAGGACTCCTATCAGTATGACAATAACTCACACGTAATGACTATGAGTATCCCGCCAACATGGCAAACAAAGGGATATAAAACAACATACATGTGACAATGAGTATCTCGCCAACATGGCAGCAAAGTGATCTCAAACATAATACAAATCCATGATAGAAAGTACATCTCACATCAAACACAAAACAAGATCCCACATCAAACATCAACAGGGATATATACAACACAATGCATCTCAGAGAGAAAAATACAAAGAAGTACATGAAATCAACTCATCATATACCTCATACTGAAGATGATTGAAGAATGAGATACTCTACTGCTGGATCTAAAATCACCATCACAATTGTGGCGTCGAAACATGTGAAATTGATTGCTCACTCGCTAAATGCTGACACCTGCAACTTCACTTCAAAAAGTGACCAAAAAATATAAATCTCATATGGAAAATTTGAATGTGCCATCAGATTCGTGGAGTCGAGTAGTGAAAAAACGACATAAAATTTGTCCCATTTGGACACTATCAAAATTTCGCCCTCTTGAAAGTTGAGCTCAATCAAGGTTCTGCCTGCCTCTGCACATGACTCATGGTTCCGCATCACCTGCAATAAAAAAATCATAAACCTCGATCTATGTGCGTGCTTCGCTCCTCAATGGCTTGGGTGAACTTGTGAGTGACGAGCTTATATTAAAAATTGTGGGCAGATTTCCCAAAGAAATATGTTAACTGCATCGGTTAGGATCCACATTAGGAGTAAGGGGGTTGGATGGTCAAACCTCGCCCCCTCCTTAATTAACTGGAATACTATTTTTATTAATCGTGCATTGTTTTTCTTTAACCCAATGGACATGTTAAAGTATATAATAGTGGGGGGTCAGGCCCGCATAGGGCGGCCCACCCCGGAATTCCCTGTTGGCAGTGTGGTAAAAGGAGGTGTGTGGTTGGTGAGTTGGGGGCCGGACCCACGTCGAGCAGCACACCCAGACTCAGTAAGATCAAGATGGAAAATGGAAACACCATTCCAAAATATCTAACAAAGTTTATCCAGTGTGGATGAACTGGGAAGAGTTGGAATAACATTCGTTGATGATGATTGGTGAGCTTGGCTCTCCTAGGACTTCCTAAGAGTTGGCACAGTTATCAAGACTATATCAATGGAAGGGAAAAATTTCCAGATTGGGAACGACTATGGTCGGATTTGGAGCAGGAGGAGTTCATATAGAACACGAGAGATGGATCTTCATCTAAGAATAAATATGAAGAGGATTGTGCTTTGGATACCAAGGCGAGGAAGGGGAAGGGGAAGAAATTCCATTCTAAATCTGAGTCCAAGAATGGCAAGAAGCAGGACATGTCTAAGGTGAAGTGCTTTCACTGTCACAAACATGGGAATTTTGATACTAACTATCCACAAAAGAAGAATAACAAGAAGGTTGGAGGATCTGCAGCCCTTGCCTCACAATTTGAGCTTGACTTCTCATTGATCGCATGCATGGTGTCCAATGCATTGGGATTTGTGTGTTATTTAGATAGTGGCAATTCCTTTCACATGACGGGAGACAAGGAAATTTTCAGTGACTTGGAGGAGAATGATCTCGAGATGCATATTCAAATGGGCGATGATGGGTGGTACAGTGCTACCGGGATTGGTACCATTACCTTTAGAGGCATTCAGGTAAACCCTTTCAATTAAAATATGTAATGCATGTACCAGGTCTGAAGAAAAATTTAGTCTCAGTCACAATGTTGGAAGATAGAGGCTATGATGTTGTTTTTAGTGAAGGAAAATCCTTCCTACGACACAAAACAACAAGCCAAGCCAAGAGGATAGGGATTCGAGCTAATAATATCTACAAGCTATAGGTAGATGGTTGCACAACAATGATGGGAAAGGCAGATCAAGTGGTGAGCCAGGATGAGGGCGAATTATGGCATAGGAGATTGGGCCATCTTCACCATGGAGCCTTCAAAGTCATGTAGCATATTTCTACTAGTTTTCCCAGGGGTACACTTGTGCAGTCAGACACATGAAAGGGATGTACTATGGGAAAATATGTAAAGGCCACCTTTCATGAGAAGGAAAACTGAGCTTCGGGGATCCTTGAGAGAGTTCACACAGACGTGTGTAGACCATTCTATGTTGCTTAGACATCAAAACATAAGTACTATGTAATATTTGATGATGACCTCTCTCGTAAGTGTTGGATATTCTTCATGTAGAAGAAATATCATACATTCTCTAAGTTCTTGGAGTTTAAGGCATTGGTGGAGAAAGAGTCAGGGAAGCAAGTGAAGGCTCTTAGGAGCAATAATGGTGGAGAATACATTCCTAACAAATTCAAGAAATTTTGCAGAAAAGAAGGAATTCGAAGAGAACTCATAGCGCTTGATAACCCACAATAGAATGGGGTCACAAAGAGAAAGAAAAAAACTATTGTGGCTGCAACACGATTGATGTTTCATGATCAAGGCCTACCGATGCATCTGTGGGCGGAAGCATGCAACACAACGATACTTGTACAAAACCATTGTCCTCATAGGATACTTGGCATGAGTACACCTGAAGATGCTTTCACTAGTAAGAAACCTGATGTTTCACACTTTAAGATTTTTGGCTCATCTGTTTATGTGCATGTGACCAAGGACACCAGGAAGAAGCTGGAACAAACAGTTGAGGTTGGGATTTTTGTGGGGTACACTGAAACACCCCATAATTATCGTGTGTATTTTCCAAACAACACAATGACTATTGTGCCACGGTATACAAAATTTGATGAGGAGAAAGGCATGCGGTTGTCCCTTGAGAGGGAGCTGGACTTGCATGCAGAGGAGGAACTACTGGTTCCCAAGGATAAGTCTCAAGATGTGGATCAACCACATGAGGAGGTTCATGGAGTGGAGGAAAACACTCATGCAGAGCCATCCATCAGAAATGGCAGAAGGCGCACCACAAAATCTGATAGATTGAGACTTGATGCTACAGAGAATGTAGGAGCCCCTACTTCACAGCATAGAAAAAGATAGTCTCCTGATCGATTTACTGGATACATGGATCTTATGAGAAAATGTATTGTGACTGAATCGTCTTCCTTTCAGGAAGCAATGCAACAACCAACTTGGGTTGATGCAGTGGTGGAGGAGTATGACTCCATTGTTAAAAACAATGCATGGGAGATAGTCCCAAGACCAGTCGACAAATAAATGGTTGGATCGATATGGATATACAAGGTAAAGCAAGTTGTTGATGGGAGTGTGGAGAAATAGAAGGCTAGATTTGTGGCCCGGGGTTTCTCACAGATCGAGGGGATAGATTATGATGAGACATTTGCACCTTTTGCAAGGTACTCTTCCATAAGATCCATCCTTTCACTCTCAGCGCAGATGGGCTGGCGCATTCATCAGATGGATGTGAAAACGGCATTCTCAATGAGATCATTGAGGATGAGTTGTACATAGAGTAGCCTAAAGGTTTTGAAATCTTCAACCATGAGTCGCATGTGTGCCGACTCAAAAGATCAATATATGGGAGGAAGCAAGCACCCCATGCTTGTTACACTCAGATAGATAGCTATTTCATCGGACTGGGCTTCACCAAAAGTAAAGCAGATGAAAACCTGTATCAGATTATGCTTGAGGGTAAGCTATTGACCATTTTTATTTATGTTGATGATCTAATTTTAACTGGTGATGAGCATTTGATGTTGGAATCACTATTTTCGTTAGACCAAAACCTGTAGGTTTTATTCTCCGCTACAATCGTCAGAGTTAGGATCCACGAGAGGCGGTTAGTCCATGTCGCGAAACACACGGGGAGCGTTGAACCCAATTTCCAACAATCTCCCCCCCAACGTGAGCCAGGTGAGTTTCGAACTCGAGATCTATCACTCTGATACCAATTGTTGGAATCATGATTGTCGTTAGACCGAAACCCGTAGGCTTTAGTCTCCGCTAAAATCGTCGTAGTTAGGATCCACGAGAGGTGGTTAGTCCATGTCACGAAACACACGGGGAGCGTTAAACCCAATGTCCAACAGTTGATACACTCATGCAAGGAGGATCTTGCAAGGGAGTTTGAAATGAAGGACATGGGACTCCTTCATTATTTTCTTGGATTGGAAATATGGTAGCGGGATGGTGAAATTTTTGTGTCTCAAGGCAAGTATGCAAAGGAGATATTGGGTAAGTTTAACATGGAGAGCTACAAACCCATGGATACTCCTCTTCCAGGAAATTAGAGGAAAGAGGATGCTACTTTTGGAGAGGTAGTGCATGCTACTATCTACAGGTAGTTAGTTGGTTCACTGATTTATCTAGTGAACACCAGACCAGACATTTGCTACGCTGTTAACCAACTAAGTCAAGCTATGGTTAATCTGACCAAACTCTTTTGGAAGGCGAGAAATCATGCCTTGAGATACCCGAGGGGCAAATCAGAGTATGGTCTTTGGTATAGACAGACAGAGGGAGTGAATTTTCAAGGCTTCATGAATGCAGATTCGGCTGGCAGTCCATCAGACAGAAATAGCACATCAGGAGGGATCTTTAGCATAGGATCGACAACATTTTCCTAGTACAGCACGAAACAACGATTTGTGGCACTTAGTTTAGCAGAAGCAGAATACATGGCGACAATTCAAGCTGCATGTGAGGCTATCTAGATGAGAAAGATCTTGGTTGGTTTGTTTGGTTCTCAAATGGATCCGACAGTGATTCATTGCGATAATCAGAGTTGCATTAAACTCTTGATTAATCCTATGTTTCATGATAGTTCCAAGCATATATATATATATATATATATATATATATATATATATATATATATATATATATATATATATATATATATATATATATATATAGTACCATCATCTCAGAGATTGTGTGTAGAGAAGGATAATTTTGCTTCAGTACATTCCCACGGAAGATCAACATGCAGATATTCTAACGAAGGTGCTCTCTAGGAGCAAATTAGAATACCATAGAGACATGATTGGGGTGAAGGATAATTTCTTTCTTGTTGAGAGGGAGTGTTGAGATTCAACAAGAAAAATTCAGCACCCATGCCTAGTTGCATTAAGCACCCAAACTAGGGTGGGGCCCACAGTGCTATTTTTGGGTGCATGTCTATTTTAGTTATCCCTTAATTAAGATGGACAATAAACTGTAATCTATTCTCAATGATGACTTTAATTAGTTAACTGAGAGTGATAAAATTAGTTAGATATTGTATTTCGAGTTAGAGGTATTTGGTGAGGCATGCAGAGTAATTCTATTTGTAACAGAGTTCGAAGTGCAGTGGTGCATTAGTTAATGCAAGTTGTAATCAGTTTAACTCAGTTAAGTGAGTTAAACTCAGTTGTGCTAGTTTTAACTAAAGATACACTAGTGAGAGATCCAGTGAATTAAATATTAATTAACTCATAATTAGTGATCTCACATGCAACTGAGGATTTACTATTATTAGCTGCATGCATGTTAGATCCAGTGGAGACCCAGTTGAGTTCTAGGTGAAAGGGAAGTTGACTATCAGTTGTAGGATTATTCAGTTGCACACATGCAACCAAACACCCATTGGAGTGCCCATCATACTTGTGCATTCAAGGAAGGAAATAATTCCTATCTTTTAGGGATTGCATTCATCAGGGATTGCGCAAGAAAGGCAGGTTCTCTAGACGCTGAGAATTGGCTATATGTTGGTCAGTTTTGTTCATGATAGTGTGAGAAAATTAGCTGAGTAATGGAGGCTTCTTGCGAGAATGGTTTTTGTTTGAAATTTTTTCATGATCCATGCTTAATATACAATAGAAGATAGTGGGGTTTTTAGCTGTAAGCTTTCCCCGAGAAATTATCTGTTTTGTGTGTGATTTGATTCTTCTTCATGTTCATGTGATTGGCGATTGTGTTTTTAATTCAGTAAAAGATTTGTAGAAGTGATTCAATATTTAAATTTAGTACATTTTTAGATTGAGTGAATCCAAGATATATATGCATGTTGTATAATTTCTACAAACTCCTTCACTGAGGAAAGTGGTTCACTAGGGACCAAGTTCAACAGAAATTTCCTCACCTCATGGAGGCTCTGCACGCAATGGGGACCATTTTTTCCTGAGGAGGGATGATTTATCCAGGTGGATATTGGTGGCCACCTGCTTATTCCACCTACACCCCAAATCGGTTTCATCAGTTTCCTTGTTTATAGCAGAATTTACTATTTTTAGCAATTTTTCGGGTCCCAAACTTTCGGAGCAGTTTTGACCCCCTAAAAGGTGTTTTTTGAGGTCCACAACAGGACCATAGCAAGGTATCGTACACACCAAACAGAGATAATATGAAAATTTACGACCTCGGGAAATTTCCTGCCCAACTAACCCCAACGGGGCCCACAAACTCTTGGTGTTCCATCTCTTGGGGTTAGGGTTTTGGGTGTTTAGGGTTTTCCCTTGTTGTTCAATAATAAAAAAGCCCTTGAGCCTCATTGTAATACAGTTCAGTGTTATAAAATTATATATTATAGAGCAATGGAACACATAAAATATGCAGAAACAAAAACACATAAATAACATATAAAACAAGAGAGACACAAATATATGTGGTTCACCCAACTTGGGCTATGTCCATGGAAACAACCAGTCCTTCCTTTCTATTATCCAGCAAAATGAAGAGACACAACCTACAACAGATCCATTGTAATATCATCTACTCTCTCACACAGTCCCCCTTTCTCTTTCTCGCTCAGAATATACATACTCAACACACAACCGCAATACCATTCCCTCATACAATAGAGGGGTTGCCTTCTAGGGGAAAAAACGCTAAATTAAACATAAATTCTACCATCAGATCGTATGCCTAATGAACAACCCAGATTGACTACGAATTTACAATATTTTACAAGGAAATTTTACATATGTTTTTAGCTTCGGGGGCGCTGCCCTCGAAATGCCCCGCCATGGGTGGCTCATAAAATCGTTGTCGTCCCCCCTGGACCCCCTAATGGTGATTAAACGACAGGTGGATTTGTCGTCCTGTTAAGGACAGGGGTCCAACAGGGCAATACATATTAAAGATAATCATGCTCGACAATCAACAATCTCCGACTTGGAGACTGATAGTAGCAACTCCACCACTACTTTATTTGTTGGACAATGACTCAACTTTGGGCCTCACTGCTTCTCATCTTCATCATCATGCTTGAAGACCAATTGAAACTGAGAAAAATCTTAGTTTCTCCCTAGTTACAACTTTTGTTAACATATTTTCAAGATTTTGGTTAGTGTGTATCTTTTCCAGCTTCAATTGTCCATCTTACAACACTAACTATATGAAATGGTACTTGTGCTATATGTGTTTAGTCCTAGAATGAAATGTTGAGTTCTTTGCAAGATGAATGGCACTATGGATATCATTGTATAACCTTCCCATCTCCTGCTTCTTACCCAATTCATCCATAAACCTTTGTAACCAAATAATTTCTTTACTAGCCTATGTAGCAACAACATACTTTGCTTATGTTGTTGAAAGTGTAACAACACTTTGCATTTTTGAAACTCAACTAATAGTTTTTCCACCTGCAGTAAATACATACCCTATAGTTCTCCTCCTATTATCTCTATCACCTCCCATATTTGCATCAACATATCCCTGTAGAGCATTGTTTGAACCACCAAAGAATAATGCTTGATTTGTGGTACCTCTCAAATATCTGAGAATCCATTTCACTTCCATCCAATTTTCTTTTCCTGGATTGTTCATATACCTACTTACAAATCCCAATACATGTGCAATATCAGGTCTTGTGCAGACCATTGCATAGATTAAACTTCCAACCACTGATGCATATGGAACTTTAGACATATAATCCATTTCTTCTTGGGTCTTGGGGCACATCTCCTTACTAATTTTGAAATGGCTAGCCAAAGGTGTACTAACTGGTTTTTCATTCTGCATATTAAATATTTCCAACGCCTTTTGTGTGTACTCATTCTGAGACAGTGTTAATTTTCTATTTTTTCTGTCTCTATTTATTCTCATATCAAGGATTTGTTTTGCAGCTCCCAAATCCTTCATTGCAAATGAATTTGCCAATTTTCCTTTGAGCACATTTATTTCCTACAGTTAGACCCTATAACAAGCATGTCATCTACATACAATAACAATATAATATAGTTGCCATCATTTTTCTTTTTTAGATAAACACAATGATCAGAGTGACATCTAGTATAACCTTGTTCTGACATAAACCTGTCAAATTTTAGATACCACTTCCTCGGAGCCTGTTTTAAGCCATACAAGCTCTTCAACTTTCACACTAATGTTTCCTTCCCTTTGACCTCATATCCTTGTGGTTGATGCATATATATCTCTTCCTCCAAATCTCCATGGAGAAAGGTTGTCTTTACATCTAACTGTTCAAGATGCAAATATTCTGCTGCTACAAGACTTAAAATAGTTATGATTGAAGTCATTTTAACAACAGGATAAAATATGTCATGAAAGTCAATACTTTTCTTTTGTGCAAACCCCTTCACCACAAGTATAGTTTTGTACCTTTGTTTTCCTCCATCTTCTTCCTTCAACCTGTAAACCCATTTATTCTGTAATGTTGTTTTACCTGCAAGTAACCTGACTAAGTCCCAAGTCTGGTTATGTATTAAGGATTCCATCTCTTCTTTCATGGATATCTCCCACTTCTTCCTGGTTTCTACCTGCATTTATTCTTCATAACATTTGGGTTCACCAGAATCAGTGAACAATAAATAATATAATGAAAGAGAGTATCGTTCAGGGGGTCTACTTATCCGAGTAGATCTTCTGACACCACTTTCAGGTGTTTGAGGTGCCTGTTGCTGTTGTGGTGGTTTTTATTGGTGTGGTTGTTGATTATTATTATTTTCAGGCACCTTTAATTTTACTGTGATCTCATTAAGAACTGTGTATTCTTTGTTTTCTTTTTCCTATTTATATTCTTGCAACTGATCCTTATACAATACCCTTTCATTGAATATTACATCTCTTCTCCTAATTATTTTGTGATTTTCATAATCATATAGGCGATAACCAAAATCATTAACACCATATCCAATAAAGGTACATTTCTTTGATTTTGCCTCAAGCTTTGTTCTCTTTTCTTTATTAATATGGACAAAGGCCTCGCAACCATACGACTTTAAAACGAAGTAGTTTATCGTTTTACCTATCCATGCCTCCTCTGGAATACCACGACCCAAGGAACTTGAAGGCGCTATGTTTACTAGATAAACAACAGTATCTACAACATCTGCCCAAAATTGTAAAGGCAATCCTACATGCAATATCATGCACCCTGCACACTCCATGATTTTCTTGTTCATCCTTTCTGACACACCATTTTCCTGTGGTGTTCTTGGCACTGCCTTCTCTCTGCAATATTCACCTCCAGTGCCTGATCTGAGGCACTTCAACTTATTTCTGTCTCAATCTCAACGAAAGCTTTACATTTCTTGAAAGTATCAAATACATTAGATTTATTCTGAATACAATAAATCCAAGTTTTTCTAGTTACATCATCAATAAAAGTAACATAATATTGAGAGCCACCGAGAGATGATACCTGAGCAGGTCTCCATACATCTGTATACACAATCTCTAATTTTTCGCTCTTCTTTTCTTTCCAAATCTAACAAATCTGGCTCTCTTTTGTTTTCCATAAACATAATTCTCTCATAAATCCAAATCAATATTCTTCAAACCTGGGAACAAGTTTCTTGGGTGAAGAATCTTCATCCCTTCTTCACTCATGTGTTTGATCCTATGATTCCATAATGTTGCATGTGCTTTTGTGGAGTTTAAATCATTAACACAATTATAAATACCATTGCATAAATACAATGTACTGGCCTTTTCTCATTTTTCTATTACCAGGGCTCCTTTAGTGACCTTCCAGGTTTTATCTGTAAAAGTTGTCACACAACCTTCACTACCTAACTTCCCTATTGAAATCAGATTTTTCTTCAGATGTGGAACATGCTTTACCTCCTTTAATAACCATTGGTTTCCATTATGCGTTTTTACAATAGCTTTACCCATTTCAATGATTTTACAGGGTTTATCATCACCTAGATGAACCTGTGCAAAATCTCCTTGAACAGAGTCATGAAAATTTTTCTTATCAGGTGTGGCATGGAATGAGGCCCCTGAATCTACCACCCACGCATCGATAACATTTTCTAAAGAAATAATCAAAGCATCTTGTAACACATCACCTATCACATTTGCTTCATGATTGTTTTCTTGTTGTGTGTCTCCTTATTTTCCCTTCCGAGACTTACAGTATTTCTTTAGGTGTGCTTTCTTCCCACATTTCTAGCTCATTATCCTCAATCTGGACTTGGATCTGCCTTTTCTTGATTTACTGTGATATTCTAAGCTCTTTCCTCTTTCCATTTTTCTTCCCCTAGTCTCTGCACTCAAAGCATTTCCCGATGTCTCACCAGAGATTTTCCGTCGCATTTCCTCGCTAAGGATAGCACTGATAACATCATCAAACTTTAAAGCACTAGATCCAGAGACAGAGTTACTAATGGACATAACTAAACCATTCCAACTTTCTGGAAATAAGCATAGAAATAACAGAGCCCTAACTTCATCATCGAAGTTTACCCCTACATAACTCAACTGAATGGTAACCGTATTAAATTCATTTAAATGGTTAGCAATAGATCCACCTTTCAACATCTTCATATTAAATAAGTGTTTCATAAGAAAAAGAATATTTAAGGCCGAGGTCGCGGGTTTTTCATATAGTTTCGAAAATTCCATCATTAAACCCTCTATTGTCGTTTCCTTCGAAATATTTATGGCTATCGACACCGCAAGGCATAGTCGTATTGTTCCAAGTGTCTTTTTGTCGAGAATATCCCATTCTTTGTTTGTCATACCTGACAGATTCTTTGTTTTTCCTCTCAATGGCAAGTACATATATTTCTGATACAAATAATCTCCCATCTACATCTTCCACAGCTAGTAGTTTTTGTCGTTAAATTTATTGACCCTAAACCTACCATTTTCTGCCATTGCTCCCACTTGAACCAAGTACCCTTCTTTCTTGCGATTTTATCAGCCAAATATACATTTGGCTATGATACTAGTTGTTAGACAATTATATATTACAAAGAAATGGAACACATAAAATGTGTGAAAACACAAACTCATAAATAACATATAAAACAAGAGAGATACAGATATATGTGGTTCACCCAACTTAGGCTATGTCCACGGAAACAGCCAGTCCTTCCTTTCTATTATCCAACAAAATGAAGAGACACAACCTAAAACATATGCGTTGTAATGCCCTCTACTCTCTCATACAGTCCCCCTTTCTCTTTCTTGCTTAGAATATACACAGTCGCAATACCATTCCCTCATACAACATAGGGTTTGTCGCCCCATTAAGGACAGGGTTCCAATGCGACGATACATAAAGAAGATAATCAGGCTCCACACCCAACATTCATATGCATGTAGTCGCCACATCTCTTCTCAGAAATAAGCTACCATCGCCCAAGCTAGTTTATTTCCATTCTGTATGTAAGCATATTTCAATTCTTTGATATTAATGAAATGAATTTATTTCTGCTGGAGTTTGTGTTTATGTTTATATATGAATTATATTTTGTTCATGCATAAGTTCAGATCACCACTAGTTCGTAGAACACAATTTTGTGGCACATGGTGGATTTATCCATGGTTTTGTAGTTTGAGTTATGGAATTACGATTCAATTTCCTATTCATATTCCACAAGATGTATATTATATCGTGATATATTGTACAAAAAAGTAATGAAAAAAAAACTTATTGGTTTCTCGGTTTTGGGTTTCTAGGATACAAATTTTATGTAAATTTGTGTGTGCCATTATATCTTTTATGTTTTTATTAAGAATATTTTTGTAGTGATTAATTGTACATGGTTAAAACTTACATGTTTTTCACTTGTAACCTTAAGAAAAGTTAGTAAAACCCACATTAAGACATAGTTTAGGGCTTTTATTCCTCCACATAAATTAGAGTAACCACTAACTTCCAGGTGGTGGAATATGAAATAATTGGGAGTCTTTATTTCATATATCATTCCTTTATTTGAGTTAACTTTAAATGTTTCAATATCTTCAAGTTTCCTAAAAGCAAAAGGCATGCTTCTTGTAGTTTATGTAGTGGGTGAACCATACAAGCCACGAGATGGACAAAACAAGACTAAAAAGTCTCTATTTAAGAGAATCAAATCTTCATAGCTTGTAAATAAATCTTAGCCTAGACCCTCAACCATTAAGTAATGATCACTCATAAAAAAGGCTCTGCCAACTACGGTAATCGCCTTCCTAGGAATAATATCAAGCTCGACTTTAATGGGACTCCAAGGGAAACCCATGATCCATAGGTATAGGAATATTTTTCAAAGAAGGAAAATGATCCATCATCCACTATGTTGAAAATAGGGGATATGACACCAAAAAATCAGCTAAACTATAGGCCCTAGAAACATCAGTTCAACTAGCAATCTAATATGGTTTAGGGGATCTAGTAATAGAGGATTCCAAAATCCTCAACATTTCCATTACCAAATTTATTAATGGATCTAGCCTAGGAAAGGTCTCCACTAGCCTGGAGAAGTACAACAATTAATTAAATTTCTTCAAAATTGCTCAAAAGGATACAGCTCACCCTAATGGGTTACCAAGGATGTATGGAACTCATGTGAGTAGGATTCTTCAAAGAATGGAATTTGCTAAAACATGTGAAGAGGACTATGAGCATGATGGGGGTCATTTGATGAGACACAAAGAGGAGATTGTCATTAGACCTGCACTACTGTTACGATAGCTTAATAATAAGACATAGGATATTATTGAGTAATGCATGAATGGAGAGAGGAGGGACACCATGGGATTTACTAGTATTCACCCACCATAACATGGTTATTTTTTTATTTAATTATATGATGGAGGATGAGATATTACATAGTTGACTACTTGAGACATCACACCACCTTGCTCCATCCCACTATGGGTGGAATAACCATGGAGAATACTAGTGTTGTTCATTGACCACTAGTGACTAGAAATCCTACTCTGACTCATAAATTCAAGCTGAGATAGCCAATTAGGTTACTAAACTTGGACACACTAGGGGAAGATGAAGCAAATAATTTAACTCCATTACCCTACATTGGCAGATGAAGACACTCTTGGGCACGGTATTAAAGGAGAAATACGAAGATCACAATGATATAAATTTCTTCCTTGAATGAAATCAAACTTATGCAACATTACCAATTCTCCTACCTTACAAGTTTGGATGCTCAGCTCGCTCATCTAGAAATCCATCTCTAGTGTGATCTAAAACCTCTTGTGTAATGTACCTACAGTACCATGCAATTTCTTTTTTAATGTTTTCAAAAGATAATATTTTATACATATAAAAGGGTTTAGACTCAACCCCTTAACCTTGGGTTTCACAATACTTTAATAAACCTTACCTATCCACTACGCAATAGCTCCAGGTTAAAATTTCATGTAATAAAGTTAATAAATGCAAAAATAAGACAAAGGTCATGGGACACATATTCTGGGTTGAATTTTGGGCACAACATCCTAGTGGGAATCACTTATTGTTTATTATTGTTAAGGGAAATTGGAAAAGACATTAACAAAAGATTTTAAAAGGAAAAAACACATTATTGGAATTTCATTTATGAAAATAAAGGAAAATAGGAGAAAGGGGAGGTCAAAGGTCACCAGTTGCATGTGAGGAGGAAATTGAAGGAAAATAGAGGGAAAATGAAGAAATTAGAGGCATTAATAATAAAAAAGGATTCTGAGGATCAGTTCACAGCTTTTTCCAACCTATTGTCAATTTAGTTTTGGAGTTGGTTTCAGAGAGGAGAAGAGCACCAAAAGGAGAAATCAATCAAGCAAGCAAAGGAAGAACAAGGAAAGAGAAGGAAGGACAAGAAAGCAAAGGAAAGAAAGGATCAAGCAAGGAAGAGTTGGATCAAGCAGATTCAATAGGAATACTTGTAGGTAACAGGTTGCATGTATGATTTCCTAGCTGGTTTTGGCATGCATGTGTGTATTTGGTTCATCTGTTGTCATTGGGATGGGTTTTTTCGATTTTGACAGTGGCTTCAGCCTTGCCTTTCCATTTGTGGATAACCATGGTGTGATGGGATTCATTCTTGGTTGAGCTTTGGATTTTCGGAAGGTTTTGGATCCGAGTGAGGTGGTCTCAAGAAAATCCCAAGGGTTGGGGGTGGAGAAGGTTTTTTTCGGGAAACCCTTAATAGGTGGGTGGAGACATGAATATTCCTCAAGGGATGGTGAGGGAATACTGAGGAATCCAACCTTGGTTGGTTTTCTTATCTCAATACCAGTTTAGCTGAGATCAATGTAGTGTCAGGGTGGAGGTGGTTTAACCTATGGATTCCATTAGTTGTTTATGTATTGATTTATTCCATAAGATCCCACCTTCATGATTGGAATATGGCATGAGGGTGATTGGCTTAAAGAAATATTTGGTTCAACCCAATCTATGGTTGGGTGGTACGTGGAAGTCCCTGACTTGGTTTCCTTTTGCATATATTAATAAGAGATAATTTAATCTTGTATTTTATGAGTAAATGTACTTGTTAAGATGTTTCTTTGATAATTGTCCTATCATTGTTATTAATCTAGTTATATGCTGGTTATAAGCATGGTTTTATGATAGATTCAAGTTATGGCTCTTATCATGTTTGATTGGTAAATGAATGGTTACTGAATGCATGATCTGATAGATGTTATTGCAACAACTGTGAGAGGGAATTACACCTTCTTGATGATTCTTAGATAAGTTTCGGATCTCTATGTTCACATATGCATTCATGACCTGTAGTTTTCATGTTCACTCTGTGTTTGACATAATGATTGTCATTGTTAGACCTAGTTAGGTCAACTCATTGTCTAATTTTTTGTGTTAAAGGATTTTTCCTTGTGTCATTTATCATTTCTAAAATTTCTATCAAGTTCTGGGCAGAGGTATGGACCCTAGACCTAAAAAAATCACTCAAATTCTGGGGTCGCATGCACAAAACTAGATATTTTAGACTATAGTTGTTGGGCGGTAGGGTTATCCATGCTACTGGAGGGTTACAATCGCTTGATTTCCTTGTTATGAAAGATATTTGGGCTCTATGTCACTAAAAAGGAAAGTTAACTCTAGGTTTGGGCACCTGGAGTGGTTGTTTAGCTCCTAGGAGTCCTGTAGCACTTGAGGGAAGTCAGTAAAGTTTCATATTTTCAATTCCACTTCCTTAACTATACTTAGGGAGTTGAGTCATGCCATAGTATCCCTCAGCTCACGTTTACCCTGGAAGGCCGATGAAAGTGGGTAAATGTGGGAGGAGGTGTTACACACTATGTCTCCATCACGCCAATGTAAAGTTTGGTTTGTAAATAAAATAAGTTTTAGATTAATGAAAAACCCATGTCATCATCATTTTTTGACTACTCGATCTCAGGACTTGTATACCACTATACATAATTACATTTCTTATCCACTCATGAGCCATAGACTGATATGTGGGCCATTGTTACAATTCAAGGTATTGTTATGTTCCATGATCATATATTCACACACACACACACATTTGTTGAACTAATATTTGTCCCACCCCTCACTGAGTTACATATGGAGTTTATGATGTGTGGATCCTCTCTCTGCAAGTGTCAAGCATGCAACCAAGGTTTTGACCTATCCATGTGATAGAATCATAGATGGATGGTCTAGATGGTTTGAGGCAATTGAATGAAGAAGAGGGTTCATTGAATGTGTCAGCCAGATTGAATACCCTCCCAAACTTGTCATTTGACATTGTTTGTCTCTGCAAACTAGTAATTTTGTTGCGCTAAGTTATGGTTTCAGCATTGCAATTCTTCTACCTCTATAGTAAATGATAATTTTTTGGTTTTTTGTTGAGGGTTTGGTATTCAACCCATCTAGTGGCAGCAACTCGAGTGTAAATGAAAGGTAATCAAATGTTTATAAGCTTTGTTTTAATGATGTTATGAGAGTTTACAAGTTCAAACTTGAATTACTTTCTTTATTCATCTTCAATGTATGAAACAAAAATTTTGCTAATAATTTCTCTGGGTTCATTGTTTTTACATGTCATTCCACGAACTCTCATAGATATTCTACTAAACAACAATTTGTATAGGGGTTTTAGTGCCTAACTTGTCTTTCAAAGAGGGAACTCAATTCCAACATCCCCTTTTATATTTCTTTGACTTATTTAGCTCAAAATCTTTTCCCGTATAACATATGGTTCAGGTTTTGTATGTTTAAGAATTTAGGGGTGTAACTTCTTCTAGAGATTCAAACCCAAAATACTTAGGAAGTTTTATTCCCCTCTCGTCTCCCTTTGCTCCTCTAGTAAGCATGACTTAAATTGCTACTTCCAAATTTTAGTTGTTAAGGGTTTTCTTTCCCGATTTCCTCTTAGGGGTTCATGTTTTTTTTTTTTTTTAATTCCTCCAAAATTTTATTAATGGAAAACATTCTAAGGGTTTGCACACTAGAATTATTCTCAGGTTCCCAAATACAGACAAACCCTATTGAGGAATTACCTATGTCGGCGTTATTTAAAGCTTTTCATAGACAAAAGAACATTTGTCTAGATATAAACTATAATATTTTACCATGTTACTCTTCATATTCCTAGACATTAGGGTTTTGATCTTCATATTTGTTTCTTATTTTTAATGTAATTTCTTTTTTCAAAATAATATATTTATTTAGGAATTATGGGTACTCTTTTCAAAATAATATATTTACTTAGGAATTATGGGTACTACAGACCCTTGTATTTGGCTATTATTATTAAGATGATAATTGATGACCCCAATATATTTAAAAAAAAAAAAAAAAAAATGCTTTTTATTATAATTATCACAAAGTTTTTGGGGAAAAAGTTCACATGTTAAGCTAAACCCATGACTGCTCTACGTCAGAACTTACTATCGACCAGGATAATTACTATAAGGTATTATGTCACCCTAGTATATCTATTTACAAATTCTTTGTTCCTTGATTACCCAATTCGTTTTTGGTTCTAGTTAATTTATTTCTAGAGGAGAGGGTTTCATTCTTATGAACCCCTTTCTTTTGGTTCAAGTATTAAGGTTCTGAGTATATGTTTAGAGTGTAGTCTAAAAACCACGCGTTTTCATCTAGAATTCGGTGATGATTTTTAGAAAATCTGGCAAATATTTGTCCAGAATCTTGTTTACAGTTGTTAAACTTTGATATTTTGAGTGCCCTAAGGGTTTTTGATACTGTTGAATCCATTTCCAGCATCAAAAATAGATTTTAAACACTCCAAGCACATGATTTTTCGAATTTTGGTTAACCGGATTCCAGCAATTTTTTGCTGTTCGAGCGATTTTGCGTGCTTGGTAGACAACTTCTTTAGAGCGTAGTCTAAAAACCACGCGTTTTCACCCAGAATCCGGCGATGATTTTTAGAAAATATGGCAAATATTTGCCCAAAATCTTGTTTACAGTTGTTAAACTTTGATATTTTGAGTGCCCTAAGGGTTTTTGATACTGTTGAATCCATTTCCAGCATCAAAAATAGATTTTAAACACTCCAAGCACATGATTTTTCGAATTTTGGTTAATCGGATTCCGACAATTTTTTGCCGTCCGAGCGATTTCGCGTGCTCGGTAGACAACTTCTATGTTTAGTTTGTTATTTATTCCTGCACTTGCAACAGATAACTCAAGCCACAACTGCTTTGAAACCAGTAAATTTTTTTGTAAGTTTTTTTTTTTTTTTTATTCCCTTATTTTTAGAATTTAATTATTTGTTACAAATGTTGAATATGAGTGCTAACCTAATTCCTTTATAATGACAGGTTTGACTCATCGAACCCTTGCTCAGCGTTACTCAATATAATAATTTAGATTATTTTTCCTTGCCAGGTATGAACCTTTTTGACTTTGTTTTCCTTTCACGGGTCTCTAATGATATGGAGATTGAACTGACTAATAATGACCATGGTTGCTTCCTTATTGCTACACGAATTAGGGTTTAGCATACTCAACCATGAGTTATGTTGTTGGTTTACGACTTCAATCTTGAACCATATTTTGTAGGTTAAACACTTGTGTAATTTAAATTTGGATCCTATCCAAAGAAACTCATTGCAAAAGTGGTTCATGTTTTTTGATATTCTCTAATATTTTATTTTATTTTGTATCTAGGGTTCGTAAAACCTCTTATATGCATGGTTAATATTTTATTTTGTATCTAGGGTTCGTAAAACCTCTTCAATGCATGGTTGTTATATATGTTTAATGCAAGTAATTTAAACACACTATTTTGTATATGTACCTTCATCTACTTAATTATTTTTACTCCGTCGCTTATTTCATATGATTCCTCAGTCAAAAGCATGCATGTTTATTTTTATATTGCTTTAATGTTTCTTTGTTATATTAAAAAATACATTACTTATTCCATAATAATTTCTCCCTTGAGCACTCGGCCGAAGTCAAGACCGAAATTCTTCTAGGCAAACTCTGTCTGGGAGGTCTTGCCTGTGTCACTACACTACCTCCTAAGAGTGATTTGCTTAACCAAGTAGTATTGAATATATTAGAAACTATCATAGTAGTTATTTCTTCATTTTAATCACAAATATTATAGTAGTTATTTCTTCATTTTAACCATAAATATATGTAAGCATAAATTTTTTTAGAGAACTATATGTTAGTTTTTTTTAAAATAGAAAAGAGATTTTTAGGGTTTTTTAATTTTTTTAAAATAATAATGATACTAAGTAAAACAACAATGTTTGTTAAACGAAATCTTACCATATTTAGAATTTGTTAATTTAGTTATTCATTTAGGAATTTACAACCTCTTATAATTAAGACTTTCATGCTTATTTTTGTTTTGTTTAATAAATTGACATATATTTAGAAGTTTACGTTTTTACTGTCACAATCATATGCATTCATGACATTTATTGTATGCAGCTAAAAAATCCCCCCTCGCTCAACATATAATCTATGTCTAGTTACCCAGAACTTAGGTTGTAACTACTAATAAACCTCTAGGGATCTACGACTATTTGAACATTGGATCTCTTACTTCGTCCTGTATATTTAGCCACTTAGTGATTGTCTTCTACTTTTTGTTGTTCAATTTATTTTAATGGTCATGAACTTCATAGTGATTGTTGTTAAGATTTTGAATTATTTGAACTTTTGTCCATGGCCATTAGCTTTGATTTCTCTTGAGATAAGATATGAGCAGAGATAGCATGTTCAATGATATCTTTTGTTATTGTATGAAAACATTTTAAGGCAACACTATTTAAATTGGCCAATATAAATAAACAAACAAATAAAGATATAAGGTTTTGTAGGTTGGGTATTCAAATCTTCTCACTTCCAATAAGAGCGGGCTTTTCACCTTTTAGATTATTTTAAAAAAAATTAGATCTTTTTGTTTATCTTAAAAATGACCAAAATCTTTGAAAACAAAATTGAAAGATTAGAGTTTTTTTTTAATTAAATCTTTGATTTGTTTAAAAACTAACCAAAACTAAATCATAATATTATTTAAAGTTATTATTATTATTATTATTAATTAAAAAAAAATTAATATATAAATTAAACACTTGTATTTTTTATAAAAAAATGTAAAAATATAATCATAAATATTCAACTCTATTTAATCATATAAATATATTCTTAGATTGGAAACAAACATCATGATTTATTTACCAATATGACATGCAACTCATATTCATATTCATTTTTTCTTATTTAATTAAAAAAATTAGTTATTTTTAAAATAAATTTTCAATATATTAAAATTTTAATACTTTATAATTATCTATCTAATAATTTTTTGATAGTTAAATTAAAATTCAATAAACTCTCATCGAAAATACAGACTTCAAAATGATTATTTTATAAAAATAAATAAATAAATTTAATTTACGCCATTTAATGGGGATCAGCGATCAGCCAATCGGCGTTTTTAGACCACATCAGCAGTCAGCCAATAGGCGTTTTTAAACCAGATCAGCTGTCAGATGTCTCATGGATGAATGAAAGATGATACGGATGTGCTACTTCTATACAAATATTTGAAAAAAAGGACAGATGGACCCATGTTCAAGCGGCGGCGGCTCTGGTTTTGGCTTGTGGAAAGCTCGGTGTTTCTCTGTTAACTGAACTTTCATGGCGGAATCTCCAGTGGTTATTAAAAAAAAATTAGAACCCCTCGATCCGCCCGCTTCATTCAGCGGGAAGAAACCCATAATCTTCTAGACACCCATCTATAAGAGCAAAATCTTCTAAAGGTATAGGGTTCCAACTGTCGATATCTTGAAGAACTGAATCCCAAAATGCCGGATCCTGCTCCACCGAAATCTCTTCGCCTTCAATGCTCGACTCGCCTTTCGAACACGACCAAGAGAACGTCGCCTTATCTTCCGAAGGCAGCTGATGGAATTCCTCTGCGGCGAACTTCGCTGCGGTGGCTTGAATTTGCGACGGAGATAGAGAAGAGGCGTCGGGAATTTCCGGCAGGGAGTCGGGAAAATTGAACTTGGCCTCGGATCCTCTCAGGCAGTAGACGGCAAAATCGTAGGCGCGGGCAGCCTTTTCCGGGGTGTCGTAGGAGCCCAGCCAAATTCTTCCCTTGGAATTGGGCATTCGAATTTCCGACACCCATTTCCCCCATTTTCTCATTCGAATCCCCTTGAACTGCTGCGACTTCGGTGAGCGTTTTCCGGGCCTGTTGCTGCTGGTCTGATTTGAAGAGGGTTTAGCCATGTTGGGTTGTTGCGAAGATATCAGGAATCGAATTCAGAGCGTGGTTGCGAAGTTTATGGGTTTAAAACAAGGGATTGTGAAGAAAATAGGATTTGAACTCGGAACGTATGAAGGTGCTAATGTATTAGTGCAAGTGAATATGCGTGAATGGATGAAGCTGAGACTGCTTCTTGTTGGGCAGAAGATAGATATATAGAAAGAACGCGTGAAGTTCTTGTTTTTTAACTGCTTGCCTCAACATCAGCAACGTGCGAATTGCAGTGATTTGGGAATTATAAAGTAAAGGTACGTCTGTGATGACATCATTGAATTTGTTATGATGAGCGGATCACTTTTAGTTACGTGAAGTCAGAGATGACATGGCTATTTTTCGAATTTTCTTCTGGTTCATGGTTAATATGGTAACGTAGATTGTAATTGAGTTTTAATTGGAGTGTTCACGGTGCAATTTAGGAAATAATGTTTTTCATTTTCAATTCACTTATATCATAAAGATGACAATTTTGGTTTTATTTCTTTTATCTTTGCCTCCATAACTTTCTTTTCTCGCTGGCTTTTCCTGTAAAAAAAATTTTAACCTCCCCTTCATAACTTTCTTTTCTCGCTGGCTTTTCTTGTAATTTTTTTTTTAACCTTCCCTTCCATGTAACTTTTTTTAGCCTCCCCTTAGCCTTTTTTTTTCTGCGAAGGTTTTCTATTGGCATGTGGGGAGTGGTGGGTTTCTCAGTCAGAGATTTCAAGGACAGGATTTCAGAATGACATTTCAAGGAGGTTTTTTTCGATGCATCGTGGTTAGTGGCAGCTATGGCCGTGGCGAGGACATCAGATTTTGTGGGGTTCATTGCAGTGGCTGACGAGGTGCTCAAAGGCACAAGAAAAACTGGTTGTCTTATATGAGAAAGTGGGGGGTGGTTGCGGTTGTGGACTTTCATTGGGGAGGTGTTGTTTTGGTCTCCTCTTCTCTAGTTGACGTCTCGCTTGTGATGGTGGGTGCTCCCTACTGAGGTTTATTGGGTCCCTCTTCTACTTCTATTATTTTTTGGGGGTTTTCTACCTCTGTTTCTTTGCTGCCTTGTTTTTGGGCGTGATGGGTTGTGTATGGGTGTGTTGGTTTGTGTATGGGTGTGTTTCTTTGCTACTTAGCATCTCGACATGATGGGTATTCGGAGTGGTCTGCTGGTACTATATTGTGGGTTCTTACCCTTTTGTATTTGGCACATTGACTTGTGTTGATCCATGTTTGGTTGGTGGGCTTGAGTGGCCTATTGTTATGTTCATGGTATGTTTTTCAAGTATGGCTATTGCCATGTGCTATGTATTTCCGGTTTATTTTGACACATATGCTATATGCATGACTCTGTAACATCTTTTTATCTAATAAAAAGTAGTTGTTTTAAGATGACAAATGTATGCATCTCACTATGTTTTGGGATTTGTCCAGTTCTCCAGTGGGAGTTTATTGATATTTTAGCAATCTTGATTTTCTTCTTTATATTAATCAAAACTAAGAAAAATTTTGATTTTTTAGATTAGAGTTAATCATTTCTTTGTAATTATGTTGATAGACATGTTTATTTTGGAATACAGTTTCCAAAATTTTAATTTAGTTATCAAAAAGTAATAAGTCGATGGTAGGTATTTAACCTCTATATAATGTTTTACAATATTCTTTGTAGTATACTCAAATCGAATGTTGAGATTTATTTTCAAATTAGTTATGTTTTTTTTGTCATTTTAATTAAATTCATTAATTTTAAAAATGTGATATGAACAAGTGTCATCTCAAATGAGTTATGGATTTTTGGGCATGTGGTTTTTTTTAATGTATATATGTTTAAATTATATATTAATTATTTTTATCATAAATAAAATTTTAATTTTAATTTTTAATTTTTTAAAGCGTACACTAAATTATAGGCAAAATAGACTTTTTCATAGGATTCTCTTAAAAAAATCAATAAAGAATATGATTTTTGTTGTTTAAAATGCATAAATAGATTCAACACCCAAAAAAAGAACACTCAAATTCTACATTTTAAACAACTTAAACTCTAGTTCTTAAAAATCTCCATCAGGTTTTGGTTAAAATTAACTAGAAAAAATGTTGTAAAAAGGTCATATCATTTATAAATTAGGCTACTTATTTTTTTTATTCTATTTTTATTTTATTTTATCAACTTGAAATGTATGATGAATTAAGTGATTTGATGTTTACTATGGATTGATGTCTATCCGCATTTACAAGTCATTTAATTTATATAGTTAAACTAGTATCTTAACTTCTTTCCATTTTCTAACTTTTTATTGCAATTATTTAAAATTTAGATGAATAATAATGTAAACCACCGACAGTTCATCATTAATAGTGACTATTATTTGTGATGTGATTTCTCAAAAAAAATTATTTGAATAATTTGAATATTTTCAAATAAAAAAACAATACTTTCAAAATATTAAAATTATTTTTTGAATAATTTGAATATTTTCAAATAATAAAAAAATACTTTCAAAATATTAAAATTAGCTAAATTATTTATTAGTTCTTAAAAAAAATTATTTAATAATCAAAATTAATTCTATTAAACATTCAATTTTACAAATATAAATTTTAATTAACAATCATCCACATCATCAATTCATATCGTATTGATAATCTACACCATTTGCAACATTGTTATCCTAAGTCAACTCCAACAACAAAACTATCGTATGTTTATATATATCATGCCATAAACTTCAATAAAATCCTTAGTGCATGCTAGCAACAATATAATTATCCGAACGATTTGAGGGAAGGAGAACTCTCCTAACCACTTTGAATCGAGCAAACTTTATTACAAGTGTCAAAATAATATTCATTAAATATTGAACATAAGGATGATTTTACCATTACACATAGCTAAAATAGCTATAATCAACGACTAATGGATCTGGATATTATTTATTGATTAATAAAATGATTTTTATTTAATAATTGAGTTGTTTATAAGTGATATTTTTGAAAAGTTTTTTGGTTTATATTTTGATTTAATTCGTTTAAAATTTTACAAGGATTTATTGAAATGAAAGGTTTGATGGGTGAACTTTTCATAACCGATCACAATTTCTTTCACTGTATTTAAGCAGAAATCTGCTGAAAAATCCAAAAAATATCACTTATAGACAACTCCTTTAATAACTAATATATAATAGCTCTTTATTAATTACTAGATCATCTTACATTAGCTACCACATGTACTTCCTTTACTAACCTTAATTTTAGTGGGCCCTTCCACCTTATTACATGACTTATGCGGGTCATAACATTCCACTCTCCTTAAAAAGAATTTCCCTCAATGACCTTAATTTTAGTGGGCACTTCCACCTTATTACATGACTTATGTGGGTTATAACATTCCAATCTCCTTTAAAATCATTTCCCTCATTGCTTGCATTGATGAAATCCACTGCATACATCAATAAGCGAGGGTCATATATATTTATGCTAGCCTTGAATTCCAACTGGTAGAAAAATAAATCTTCTTCTAGTTGAGTAGGATGGATGGGACAAGTAAATAAGATGAAGTCATTGAGAAAAATGGTTGGAGTTGGCAATGATTAAACATTGTCATGTTCCTCAACTGTCATGTGTTTTGCACTTGTAGCCTTAATAAAAGTTAGTAAATCCCACGCGAAGACATATTTGGGGGCTTATATTCCTCCAGATAAATTATAATAACCACTAACTTCTAGATGGTGGACTATGATATAATTGGGAGTCTTGATTTCATGTATCATTCCTTTGTTTGAGTCAACTTTAAATGTTTCACTATCGTCAATTTTCCTAAAAGAACAAGGCATGCTTTTTGTAGTTCATGTAATTGGTGAACATTTCAAACTAAGAGATAGACAAAACAAGACTAAAAAATATCTAATTAAGAGAAATAAATATTCATAGATATTTTCCTAAAAGGACAAGGCATGCTTTTTGTTGTTCGTGTAATTTTGAACTATTCAAGCCAAGAGATGGACAAAAGAAAACTTATAAACTCTAATCAAGAGAAGAAAATCTTCATAGCTTGAAAAATGAATCCTAGTTAGACCCTCAACCATTAAGTAGTGATCACCCATTAAAAAAAAATCCTCTCTCAACTAGAGTAATCACATCCCAAGGAACAAGATCAAGCTCAACTTTGATGGGCCTCCAAGGGGAACCCATGATCTATAGGTACAGGAATCTTTTTTAGTGAAGGAAAATGATCCATCATCCACTTTCTATTGGATATAGGGGATATGACACCAAAATATCAGCTAAACTATAGGCCCTAGAAACATGGATTCAACAAGAAATCTAATATGGTTTAGGGGATATAGTAATAGAGGATTCCAAAATCCTCACCATTTCCATCACCAAGTTCATTAATGGCTCTAGCCTAGGAAAAGTCTCCACTAGCTTGGAGAACTACAAACATTAAATAAATTTCTTCAAACTCCTTCAAAATGATATCGATCACCTTAATGGCTTACCAACGATGTATGGAACTCATGTTAGTAGGATGATTCAAAGAGTTGAATTTGCTAAAACATATGAAGAGGACTAAGAGCAAGATGGGGGTTATTTGATGAGACATGGAGGGGAGATTTCCAATCGACCTACATTAGTGTTGTGAGAGATTAATAATAAGACATAGGATATTATTGGGTAATGCATGAATGGAGATAGGAGGGACATCATGGGATTTACTAGTATTCACCCAATATAGCATGGCTATTTTTTATTTAATTCTATGATGGAGGATGAGAGATTACATAGTTAGCTACTTGAGACATCACACCACCTTGTGCCATCCCACTATGGGTGGAATAACCATGTAGAATACTATTTTTGTACATATTAGTATACTTTTGAGTACTGCTCTATGAAAGTATGCGATAATAATCCTTAAGTAAGAGAGTGAGGAGATGGTGGCAATCCCTCCTAGAATATGGGGTGGAGGGAGACCTTGAAAATCCAAATCCCCCCACTTTTCCATGCATATATATATAGAAATATAAATTCACGCAATTTGTTGATGGATTTTCCTCCAAACACAAGGCTAATGCCATACAATAATTGGATGTCCTTAGGGACAATGTCCACTAGAGAAGGAACCCATAGTAGATTAGTGGACTAGGAGCTAGTGAAAATTGATTCAGACATAGCAATCTCTCGTAGTAGGATTTCCCATAACAATCACACATTAGACATGTATTGGCACAATAAAAAAATGATAGCATGTGGCATGGATAGGAAGCCAAAATAATACAATCCACTCTTGAAACATATGTTGAGCATCCTTAAGCTCCCAAATGACAAATATTAATCCCTAACGAGAGACTTGAATGGTGGAAATTCTTATGATTACTTGACAATAGTAGAGGATAAACCCTAGTTTCAATTTGGAAGAACCCACAACATTCTAACTCCCTCAGAAAAGAAGAGCATTAGTTGTAACATTGTTGCATCTTAATTTTTTTGGTTTATGCATTATAATGTTGGTCTTAGCATTTCTAAGCCTAAGCATTAGTTTTTTTTCTTTAAATTTTGGAACCATTGGTATTTCCTATGTAAATTTCACATGGATGACTATATACACTATTTTATCACTTAAAATTTGCAACTTAGATATTTCACATATTTTTCTACTTTTATGACTATATGACACATTTGAATGTCTCTTTGAATATCATCTCAAACTTATTTTTCTATATTATGGAAATTGGATTAAAAAGAACCATCAAACGAACCAAGTTATAGGTATTTTAATTAGTTAAAATATTTTAGGGTATGATCTTAAATGAGGGCAAAATTGTTAATGCTATGCAAGCTCCTTCATCAGTATAAGAAATGTGTTACTTATGTACATGGATTTATATAGAATGAACAGGTTTCTTCCAAGATTTTAATGTTTTAAATGTCATAGAAAAGAACATGCCAACATCAACATTTGAAAATACATATACATCAAACCATAAGACAAGAAGTTTGATGAAGGAGTTCACCTCGCCTGGGCTGCATCTCCTTGGCCTGGCAACATGACTAGACCACTCTTTTATTTGGTGAACAAAGGTACATATCAGTATACTGCCTTATTATGTGGCTATCACCCCTTCAAGATGATGTTCTCCTGCAAATAACTCTCACATATAACAACAATACAACAATCTCCTACAGAGATGATCTATACCTCACCAATGAGTGCTAGAAAGCCCTCACAAATACACTCCAATATTACACTGAAGCATACATAAAATATCTTCATAAACTTAATGAATGAAGAAATAAAACCAAAACTAAACCTTGCTGGCCAAAGCTACTACAACAACGGTTTTGTAAAAGAGAACAACCCCTACAAGGTCTCCTCCTTGATCCACAGCTACCAAAATTGCGTCAAATGGATGAATGATCCATACACCTTCTTTGTCAAACCTGCAATTTGACCTTAAATATGTGTTCAAAATAGAAAACAGAAGTTACCGTTGGATTCATAGCATCCTTAAACCCCTGATTAGCCTCATATGGTTCTTCAATTAGACTTCAGGTTCTCAAGACATGGCCTCCTCTTCTGGTGGCCCTAGGCTCCATGAAACTTCCTTGTAGCAAAATTGCACTTAGAAGTCTCCAAATATCTCTGGAAATTATACCATTGGATTCATAATGTCCAATACAGTAAAAAATGACTGCTCATTCTCTCAGAATTTCCTCTGGCTCCCCTGGCTATGCCTCCAACATGTGGTGGCCCTAAGCATAAAAAATATTCAAGTGGGAAAAAATCCATCAAGAATTGATCCTCTGCCTCTGAAACCTGTTCCAATGGATTCCTAGCATGCCAAAATTCTAAGAATGACTTTTACTGAGCTCAATTTGGTCGAATATTTCCTAAGATAGGCCTCATTTACTCCAGGCCTAGTAAAGTGCCACTAAATTTGGTGGACTACTAGTTAAGTCCACTAAAAGTGGAAGTCCACCGAATCTGGCACGCTCTTCCAAACATGCCACCAATTTAAACTCCATATTATTTAGCGCTAAGCGTGTTTTATGGGCGGATAAGCAAGGTTTAATGATAAGCATTTTTTAGGCGCTAATTGCATCTTATTGTGGGTTAACCACGTTTTAACGTTAATTAACCTCATTTAAAAATCCGTCGGTTCATTTGGTTTGGCCCTTGGTTCTAGGACCGCGGCCACATGGGGAGGGGGCTAGCCCCCTCCAACCCCCAACGGTCGGGCGACTTAACTTCAAATTTGCGCAGAGAGCATAGGTGGTAAGGATCACCAGGTAGGAGAGACAGTAGAGGTGTGCGACGGTAGGCATGAGGTCAGGGGTTCAACCCCCACTCTGCCACAATAATTTTGCACGACGATATAATAGAAATCCACTTGCTAACTTTTTCGACGCTGCCATTCTGGAACCTCTGCCAATATAGTTAGAGAACCTTATAAATATAGTTGATTTTGTCGTGTTTGGTGGGTTTAAAAACATTATAATATATATATATATATCCACAATTAGACTAATGTCCAAAAAAATAATTTGACCCCCATAAGTTAGGAGATGGCCCACTAGAGAGGACACGTGGCGCCCTCTAGTTGGGTTATACTCCAACCCTTAAAAAGAATTTCAAATTCTAACTTAGGAAGAATTGGAGGTCATTGGACAATTTCTCTCTTCACTTAACCCATATGGCGAATCTGAAGACAACACTTGTCACAGTGTCATTGGCCGCATTCTGGAGAATATTCCCTGCAATGTTGACTATACCTACGACATCACCACTGTACCTGTTCTGCTCCTTTTTTGCCTATTTTGGAAAACGAATAGCAGACGATAACACAGTCATACGAACTTAGATTTTGATGAAATGAGTTGCGTTGGAATCCTGGCAATGAACTCTATCCATTCGTTCAGGTTCGAAGTAATTTCAAGCACTTTCAATTTTTATCTAATTTTAAAACCTGATCCAAATTATGATCAGGGTAGGTTGTAGACCCCCTGTACATTGTGTGGGTTGCAGCAGGGGGGGTGGCATCCCCCCTTGTCCAAGGGTTTGCAGTCTGGGGCAGTGCCCTGGGAATTTTTTTTCGTTATTTTTCGGTGGGTAGACCCGCCTATGGTTTTGTGCATGGGTTTGCACATGGTTTTGGGGCATGATGGTTTTTCGGCCCCTGGTATTTTGTAGATCCGGTCAAGGGAACTACAGTTATTTTCTAATCCAGGGTTAATGGATTAGGGTTTATGAATGCTACAACATGTATATATGTGTTGTAACACTAAAAGGAACATAATGAAAAAATCAAGTTGGTAGTCCTGATTTGGGATCGAAGGGAAAATCTCTGTGTATATCTATTTTATGTTTTATGCTCTCGCTAATGTTTATTTTATGTCTTTAAGAATTCATTTGCAGATAATTTTTATACATGGTTAAAACCTACATTTGGTATGAGAGATGTTTCGGCTTCAAGGGGATGCCTTTGTTTTTCTCGGGCATATGGTAGACCATGTTCAGTGGGAGATATGTGGGATCAATTCTTGTGGTGAAAGAAGATGATGAGCAATGGTAAGATAGAGATCTAGAAATTTAATGGTCAGAGTTTTGAGTTGTGGAAGTTCAAGATGGAGGATTTTCTAGTGGATAAAGATTAGTGGATCGTGATAGATCCAGGTACTAAACCAACGAAAATGTCATATTAAGACTGCGTGAAGTTGGATCGGAAGGAAAAGAGCACAATATGGTTGTGTATCTCAGATTCGGTATTTTTGAATGTATCTGGGGAAGCTACAGTGAAGAATTTGTGGGTTGAGTTAGGGACTTTGTACCAATCTAAGTCTCTGGTGAATAAATTGTTCCTGCGGAAAAATCTGTATAACCTGAGGATGAAGGATGGAGACTCGGTGACAGAGAATATGAACGCCTTCAATAATGTGGTAAGTCAATTATCATCCATTGATATTAAAATCTCAGATGAAGATAAGTGCATCAGTTTGTTGTGTTCTCTGCTAGATTCGTGGGACAGTCTAGTTATTGCAATAGGTAGCAATACGACTACCTTGAATTTTGATGAAATTTTCCCAGCCTTGCTATCCGAGGAAATGAGACGGATAAATATGGAGGGCCAGAATGGAGATGCCTTATCTGTACGAGGAAGGTCCCAGAACATAAAAAAAATTAAGTTTTCGAGTGGGAGATCTAAATCTAGAGGGAGATCTAAATCTCTAGGAAAGCATGTAAAGGTGTGCTAGAAATGCAGAAAGGAAGGGCACTACAAAATGGACTGCAGATCTAAAGCTCCTGAGAAAGGAAAGGGATATGATGATGCTCCATCTACAAAGGAAAAAACCACCTTAGATGAAGGTGGGGATGTGTATTTGGCTTCTTCTTCAAATACACATGTAGATCATGAGGCATGGTTGATTGACTCAGGTGCATCCTTTCACTTCACTCTCCATAGGGAGTGGTTTAGCGAGTATGAGAAGTATGATGGTGGTGACATCTTCTTAGGGGATGATAGGAAGGCCAAATCGTCAAACGTGGAAGAGTCAAGTTGAACCTGCAAGGTGGAAGGATTAGAACACTTCCTGTTGTTTTGCATATTCTTGCATTGGCTAGAAATATGATTTATGTAAGAAAGATGGATGATGCAGGTGTAAAAATAGTGTTCGAGAAAGATACCTGCAAGATGGTTCGAGGAGCACTGGTATTAATGTGGGGAGTTCGGATTGCAACTATGTAAAATATTTAGGGTAGCACTGTTATTCATGGGTGCAACAGTTCTATGGTTCTTGAAAGTGGAGCAGAAAGCCTAGTGGTCTCTGGAGAAAAGACCATGCTATGGCATCAAAGGCTTGGAAATATTGGAGAGAAGGGCCTTCAGATACTGCATGGTAATGGTATGGTAGAAGGTATGTCTAATTTTTGTCTGGACTTTTATTTCTGTGAACATTGTGTATATAGGAAGCAGAATTGGGTGAGTTTTCCTTCTGGTGCTAAGAGGGCGAACAAGATATTGGAGCTTGTGCACAATGATGTGTTTGGACCTGTGTCAGTTCCATCACTGGGAAATTTTGTGTACTGTGTTTCATTCAGATATGACTTCTCAAGGAATACATGGATATATTTCTTGAGGAAGAAATCTAAAGTCTTTGATAGATTTAAATGATTTAAGGCTCTGGTGGAAAACCAGATAGAGAAGAACATAAAGTTGTTGAGGACAGATAATGGGGGAGAGTTCTGCAAGAAGGAATTTGAAGAGTTATGTAAGAAGTGTAGTATAGCATAGCAGATTGCTACTCCATACACACCTCAGAAAAATGGAGTTGTAGAAAGAATGAATAAAACACTGATGGAAAAGGCAAGAAGCATGCTCAGTGGTGCCGGGTTAGGACAAGATTTATGGGCAGTGGCAGTGGAGACTGCATTTTACCTAGTTAACATATCACCTTCATCAACGTTGGAGGATAAGACTCCACGAGGTATGGACTGGTAAGAAACCCTCTCTTTCACATCTGACGGTATTTGGATGTGATGCATATGTACATGTTCCAAAGGAGAAAAGGACCAAGTTGGATAATAAATATGAAAGGTGCATCTTTATTGGGTATAAGGATGGTTTAAAAGGTTACAAGCTTTCAAACCGAGAAACAAGGAAGGTTGTGTATAGTCGATATTTGGTGTTTAGAGAGGTGAAATATGTTGTTAAACATGAAGTCCTACCAAAGGAACCTAAGAAGATAGAGTCTGAGCTAAAGGAGGATGAATTAGACTCTACAATAGAACAAGATTCAGAAGAGGAAGAGCCACAAACTCCAGCTGTGACAAGATCAGTTCGAGAAATAAGGCAACCAAAAAGGTATAGTCCACTTGCTTTATGTTCAAATTTTTCTTTAACTATCACTAATGATGATCCGAGAAATGTCAGGGAGGCAGTGGATTCAGAGGATGGAAAGCTATGGAAGGAGGCCATGGTTGATGAAATGGCATCCTTGCACAAAAATGAGGCGTGTGATCTGGTGGAGTTGTCGTTTGGAAGGAAGCCCTTCGGGAGCAAATGGGTGTTTAAGAAAAAGATGAATATAGAAGGCAAGGTGGAGAAATACAAAGATCGGTTGGTAGAAAAAGGTTATTATGAGGTTTCGGGAATTGATTTTGTTAATATTTTTTCTCTTGTTGCTAAAGTTACTTCTATTAGATTACTTTTATATGTTGTTGCTACATTTGATTTTGAGGTAAAACAAATGGATGTGAAGATAACATTTCTTCACAGGGATCTGGAAGAGGAGATCTACATGAAGCAACCTGAAGGCTTTGCGGTGAAGGGTAAGAAAGAACTGGTATGCAAGATAAAAAATTGTCTGTATGGGTTAAACAGTCACCAAGGATGTGTTATTAGAAATTTGACACCTATATACGAGGACTTGGCTTCACCAGAAGAAAAGAGGACCATCATGTGTATTTTAAATTATTTGGTGACCATGTTATTTATTTGGTCTTGTATGTGGATGATCTGTTGCTGATTGGAAATGACAAAGAAATTATCCAATATTTGGAGACCCAATTGTTCTCCAAATTCGACATGAAGGATCTTGGTGCTGAAAACTATATTTGAGCGTGGAAATTAAGAGAGATCGGGAAAAGAGGAAGCTCTGTCGAGACAATATTGTGGAGGTTCAATATGTAGGATAGTAAACCAGTGAAGGTTCTTATTCCTGTAGGTGTAAAGCTATCTTTTGAACAGTGTCCCAAGACATATGAAGAAGAGGAGGATATGTCTCGTGTTCCATATGCAAGTGCAATGGGTAGCCTGATGTATGCAATGGTATGTACTAGACCATACATTGCACATGAAATGGGAGTATTGATCAGGTTTATGTCAAAACCAGGGAAGGAGCATTGGACAATAGTGAAGCAGGTTTTCAGATATTTTTGTGGCATTAGTGATTATGGTTTGTGCTACCAGGGAAGAGCAGTATTGGACAGACTTTTGGAGATTTGTGGTTTTGTTGATGCAGACTGGGCTGGAGATCTGGACCAAAGAAGATCTACAAGTAGATATGTGTTTATTCTATTTAGAGGTGCAGTCAGTTGGATGAGTAAAAGATAGTCTGTAGTGGCTCCTTCAACTACAAAGGTAAAATACATGGCAGCCACTCATGCAAGCAAGGAAGTAGTTTGGTTGCAGATATTTTGTTCAAGTATAGGGTTGGTGCTGCGAGTTATAAGGATAGACTGTCATATCCAAAGTGCAATTTTCTTGGCTAAGAACCTTGCTTATCATTCAAATACAAAGCACATTGATGTTCAATATCACTTTGTGAGAGATATGTTTGAGAATAAAAAGGTGTTTCCGGTAAAGGTGGACACTTTGAAGAATGTTGTAGATGCATTGATGAAGTCTGTGAGCACTTAGAAGTTCTCTTGGTGTAGATAAACATTGGGTGTTGCAGGCTTGGACTAATGACTAAGATATCTTATGGCTCCCTGCGGAAAGAAAACAAGAAGTGCGAGAATGTTGGGTATGTGTTATATTCTTTCAACGACTAGTCGCACGCGTGCACTCGGGGGGTACCGCTCCCCCTGTACGTTGTGGCAGGCACAATAGGGGGGTCACAGGGGGGCAGAATCCCCCCCTGTTTAGGGGCTCGCAGGGGGCGGGTAGCCCCTTGCGCGAGGTCCGGGGCAACGCCCTAGGAAATTTTGTTTTCCTTATTTTTTCAGTGGGTGGACTCGCCTATCGTTTTGTGCATGGGTTTGCACATGGTTTTAGGGCATGATGGTTTTTCGGCCCCTAGTATTTTGTAGATCCGGTCAAGTAACTATGGTTATGTTCTAATCCAGGGTTAATGGATTGGGGTTTATGAATGCTTCGACATGTATATATATGTGTTGTAACACTAAAAGGAACATAATAAAAAAATAAAGCTAGTAGTCCCGATTTGGGATCCAGGGCAAAATCCCTGTGTATATCTGTTTCATGTTTTATGCTCTCGCTATTGTTTATTTTTGATCTTTAAGAATTTGTTTGCAGATAATTTCTATACAGGGTTAAAACCTATAGCTAGTTTGGTCGGAAAGTAGATCCCTTCGGGTTGATCTACTTGGATTTTCCCGTGGATGTAGCGGCCACTCAGTGTCCGTGAAACACCCTGGGAAAAAAAAAAAAAAAAAACCCTTCAATGTGACATTAAAATCACCTTTCATGCAATGATATAAGCATATACATGACGCTAAAATTTCCTTTGTTTCAACGTTATAAGCAATATACACTTGACACTAATGTGAATAGATAGTGATTTTATAAACAACATCGCAAAAATGATGCATTTACTCTATTACATCAATAATGATGATGAAATAAAGGAGGCATCATGATCTACTAAAAAAAACAAAGTAAAACACCCAATTACATCGTACCTGAAAAAAATAAAAAATAAAAAATAAAATAAAAATAAAAATAAAATAATAATAATAACAATAATATATATATATATATATATATATATATATTAAAAATAAATATAAATAAATAAATAATACTAATAATAATAATAAACAAATAAATTTTAAAAAAATGATGCAAATTTAGATATAGGGCCCTATATTATAGAAATGATTTAATATGAGTTAAAGTATTGTTACTAACATGACTCAAGGTAGCCTTAACATGCCTTTATTTTTTTTAATATAAATAATGATGATATTTCCACTATTTTGTGGGTGTTGGAGGTGATGAATAACATATCAGAGTTGGAGATGAAGAATGATAGTTTCTAGTGAATCTGTATAATTATCTAAGTAATGGTCCAATGTTGTCACAATTATTAAGGTTAATAGTGGAGAGGGTGATAGAGAAATTAAAGATAAGATCAAAATATTTTCTTTGATTAAGTAGTTCCTAGTTACTAACCTCATAAGATTAAAAAAAAAATATGTTGGAATTCAAGGAAAAGAAGAGGGATTTTGCAAATGAGCCTGAGGGTTGCAATCTTTATTGAAAATAAAAAATGAAATCAAGAAAGGTTTCAAATAGTAAGGGAGACACAACATATTGAGTAGAAAAAATAATTTGTGAAGTAGGAGAAAGAACAAAGAAAGAGTAACTTTGAAAGGACAAAGAAAGGAAGGAGAAGCTTGACATATTAGGTACAAAAAAAATAAACATAGGATAAGGGTGGTCAATTTATGGATAAAATGTAATAGAATATGTTGTTCTTCCAAGATTTGATAAACATGTAGATCGTTGACTATCATTTGGTTCCAACACCTCCCTCCCTTATTATTGGTTTGTGGATCATTCATGTATGTTATTTTGTAACATCTCTAGTTCTTTCTAGGGTATTAAGCCCAATCATAGAGGAAAGTGGCTTTATTTAGACAATATGATTTACTCTAAATTATCTATAATATGAATTCATCTAGAATGAACTCCCAGGTATGAAACCCTTGTTATCATATTTAAAATTCATGAAAACATAGAGTTGATCTATTTATGACATAAAGTTTCACTGAAAATGCTACCACTTCCCTAAAATTCTAGTGCAGTTAAAGGAAAATGCAAGGTCAAATTGGCTAGAATTAAACCTACTTTCATGTCCCAATCATTACAAAGAGAAAAAATGAAAATGTCATTACAAAGAAACAAGTAATCATTACACTTTATGAAACCTGATGGCAGAACACAATGGATCATTTCACTTAATAAATATATAAAACACAAGGACAAATATTTCCATGATAGCATTATTGTACTTGAAAACATAATAAGGGTCATCAATTGCATAGGAAGAAATCTCTATGAATAATGTTAATAGATGATGCCATCAAGATGCCATGCTACATGTAGAGGTGTTCTAGTTGGTGAAAATTTTACTCATTTTGTGAATAAGCATACTAGAGATAGAATAAGGTAATCTCTACTTATTCAAATTATGCATGGTTGCACACCCTGCATTAGAAACCTTATACCACATATTAGGAAAGGTTATGAAATTTGCAAATATTGGTAGTAATGAGCATATTACCTACAAGTAGAGCATTGAGGGTTTCCCCACAGATACTGTTGTCTATGATTGAGATGTTTGAGCAATCATAGATGATATTATTATGTTTCTAAACAACTATGAATCACCCATTGATATGGATGTTAAAGCAATTCTAGAGATGCTCCAAGAAATGAAGTTGAAAGGTGTGGCAATGTTATGGAATCAAAATCAAGAATATTCTTAATGGTAAACAAAACCAGAGAAGGAAAATTCATAACACATGATAGGAAAAATATTAGTGCAATGACTCAAGAACACAACTAGAGCTACATGGATGTAGAGAAAAATGAGGTTGGTTGTAACTCTAGTACAAGGTCTAATGAGTAATCCAAAGGAGAAATATAGACATAGCTAATGGGTGTAGGTGATGTAGATTTTGATCGTTATCAATGATAGTTTAGTGTTGCACACTCCAAAAAATAGTTTGATGAATGGTCTTACCAAATTGACCCATACTTGAGGAAAATATTCATTTTTAATGCCAAAAAAATTCACACAAACAACATGTTGGCCCAAAAGTCACTCAGAGAGGGGGGAGGGGTGAATCCGTGTGAGATCAATTTTAATATTCCATAAATTTTCATTAATTAGAAATATATTAATTAATCTTCACCACTTGCAGTATATCAATAAAAATAACATGCATAATATTAACAATAAATCAAGAAGCTATCATATCAAAGAGATACAAACTTTTTAGGTGGAAACTCATATTATAGAAAACCACCAATATTCTTGTTTACCTTCAATTCATACATAGATTTGCAGGCTATGACTTGGTGGAGGAAAATACCCCCAAGATATGCAAGTTTCCACTTGCAGTGGGCTACAACCTGATTGAGGCACCCACCTTGAAAGATGCAAGCAATTTTTCATTGTAGGCTACAACCTAATTGAGGCTCCAACCTCAATAATTAGCAGGTTCCAATATGATTAAGGCTCCAACCTCGATGGAGGCACCCACCTCCTTCTTTAACTTCCTTGTGGACCTCTATTTCATCTTATTTTCAAACTGGATCCATTGTCATCATATATCACTGAATCTACTATAAAAAATGCTATCACAAACTACAATCAAAACCTCTAAGATTTGTCACTGCAAAGCCCACAACCATTACATTTCCATACATAACCTGCAAGCATTGAACTATCACACAACCTACAACCATTGTAGTATCATACAACTTGCAACCATTATAATTGATTCGGGGTAAATTCCTGTTACCCTTAACCAAGACCTTTTACTTCAGCTGATAAACTAGAATTGCATTTAATTAAAGTGTTAATGAACATAAACGAACAATTGCATGATGTAAAGAAGAGGAACATAACATGTCAGGATTTGCAATCATAAGAACACGTCGTTTGATAACGGAGTTTGTCCAGGAGGGACTACATCCCCAGGCTTGGTGTCAAGATGGTGTAGGCCACTGCATTAAGTGATGTAAAGAAGAAGATGTACATGAATGGTGTTTTATCTGTCATACAAGAAAAATTCCCTCATGCAGGAGTGACTGGACCTCTCTACGAGATGTTCCACTACTGGAAATCTCATTCATAAAAATGACTCCTATCATTATGACAATAAATCACACATAATGACTATGAGTATCCCGCCAACATGGCAAACAAAGGGATCTCAAACAACATACATGTGAAAATGAGTATCCCACCAACATGGCAGCAAAGGGATCTCAAACATGATACAAATCCATGATAGAAAGTACATCTCACATCAAACACAAAACAAGATCCCACACCAAACATCAATAGGGATCTGTACAACACAATGCATCTCAGAGACAAAAAGACAAAGAAGTACATGAAATCAACTCATCATATACCTCATGTTGAAGATGACTAAAGAATGAGATGCTTTGCTACTGGATCTGAAATCACCATCACAGTCGTGGCGTCGAAAGGTGTGAAATCACTTACTCACTCGCTAAATGTTGACACCTGCAACTTCACTTCAAAAAGTGCCCGAAAAATATAAAGCTCAGATGGAAAATCTGAATGCTCCATCAAATTCGTGGTGTCGAGTGGTGCAAAAACGACATAAATTTTGTCCCATTTTGACACTATCAAAATTTCGCCCTCTTGAAAGTTGAGCTCAATCAAGGTTCCGCCTACCTCTACACATGGCTCATGTTTCCGCATCACCTAAAATAAAAAAATCATAAACCCCGATCTGCGTGTGCGTTCCGCTCCTCCATGGCTTGGGTGCACTTGTGAGTGATGAGCTTATATTAAAAATTGTGGGTGGATTTCCCAAAGAAATTTGTTAGCTGCATTGGTTAGGATCCGCATTAGGAGTGAGGGGGTTAGGTGGTCAAACCTCGCCCCCTTCGTAATTGATCGGAATATTGTTATTATTAATTGTGCATTGTTTTTCTTTAACCCAACGGGCATGTTAAAGTATATAACATTGGGGGTCGAGCCCGCATTGGGTAGCCCACCCCAGAATTCCCTGTCGGCAGCGTGGTAAAAGGAGGTGCGTGGTTGGTGAGTTGGGGGGGCAAACCCGCATCGGGCGGTCCACCCATACTCCCACCAGCTATATTTAAAGTGGAGTGGGTTGGGCGGTGGGGTTACACCCCCTCCCACCCGTAATATATATATATATATATATATATATATATATATATATATATTTATATATATATATATATATATATATATATATATATATATATATATATATATATATATATATATATATTCACCGTGATATGAGGTGGAGGGTTGGAGTCGCGGGGTCACGGCCCCAAACGATTTCCTTTGACCTTTTTCATGGGTCCGGTGGGGGTCACAGCCTGTCGGACTTATAATATTTTAATGATATTTTTTATGGCAGGTCTAATGGGGGTGGCGGGGGTCATGGCCCGCCACCCAATTTTAATATTTTTATTTTTTATTTTTATATAACCAACACATATTTTCAAAAATCTCGAAAATGGGTCGTAGGAGTATTTTTAGGGTGGCCACAAATTTTCCTGGAATCTAGCCTGAGCTTGCCGGAATCCGATGGGCGAGAAAGCTTGAATTTGCGCCTTCCTTAAGCCTGCCAAGTCACCAAATCCACCCAAAACTTTGACTGCTCCTAACTTCTCCATACGGACTCAGAATTGAGTGTTGTCTACGTCGTTGGAATCAGAAAGACGAGATCTTCAACCTAAACCTGGTTCTACAGAAATCCAAACACTTTTATTTTTGAGCTTCCCTCAGCCCTCTTGGTCCTCTGTGTGTCTCTAGAGCCACCTAGATCAATCCTCCCCACTGAGGAGCTTTTGGTCCTCCAAAAGAATTAACAAGAATCTGCAACTGTTGTGTATTATGTCTGCACCACAAGCATCTTGAAAAGGTCACCCTTCCATCTCCTTCACCTTTGTCCTTTGGAGCCTTAAGCAATGAACCAATACCTACACCCTCTGCAAATCTGTAGTATAATTCCCTGCAAATTACATGCTCAAATTGACCATGTAATTTGAGCATTTCCAAAACATTTCCATGCTTGCCAAAAGTTTATAACATGTACTCGGTGGTCAAGTTTACATCAAATGGAAATCACACCCCAACTATCATTACAAGACAAGACATCATTGTCACATTTAGAAGTGATGGAAAACACCTTATCACTTTTACAATAAATTCATCACATGACTCATAAAATAAGGCAAAAGTATCATTGTTGCTTAAACAAGTGATATAAAAACACATCATCACTTTTACAGTGTAACATGCAACAAATTATTTACAAAAATAAGGCTAGGACAAGCTAACATCTCTAGAAAAAAATCTGTAAAAACCATCTCTCACTTATCAAAGTGAATGGGTCATCCCCCTATGGCACATTTTCTTGTCGAACAGCTCTTTAGACTGGTTCATGCACCGAAGCTTTTTCCTTAAGGTGCTACTCTGGATGGAGCCTCCGACACGTGGCTCTTTGATGGCCACTTCAGTCGCAATAGGTGCAAAAGGTCTTTTTCTTCCAAACCTGTTTAACTAATTTCTTTTCTTGCTGGGGAGAAGGCCTTCCATGCCTCATCCTCCTTTGAGTTTCCATCCTTTTCCAACACTTACACATGGTTATGTGAACCACAAAAATGACATGTTTTTCGATGCCATGATTTACGACCATGGTTATCAACATTCTTATAATCAACATGCACTCCAGAATAATGAGATTTATTATACCTTCTTTGGTGGTCTCTGTTGCGATGATGGTGATGAGAGTTTGCCTCAACTCTTTCACTGCAACATGCATTACCATGGAATGATGGAAAAGTGTCCCCATCATTCCTCTTCCCTGGAGATTTCATCAATATATGTTTTCCCTTGATGTCCTTCGAACATTGTTCTTCATTGTAACCCAAACCTGCATAGCGAGGTCTCTGCACAACCTCCAATGGTTGGGTTATGCCTTGGCCATGATCGCCAAGTCCCTCTCCTTTGTACCCCATATTGGTGAGGAGTCTCATGTCGGTTCCTAAAATGGGTATCTCCACACTTCCAACCGAAATGATATCATGTGAAGAAACTGAAGAGAAATCAACATTTTTTACCTTAGCTGTCGATTGCGAAACATGTGAAGAAGGCTTCTCTAAGCCTTCGTTGCACTTTGCTTCCTCCAAGGCCTCTGTCGCAACTTGTAGTTGAAGCTGAAATTGTTGCTTCTCCTCCTTCTCTTTACATAGGAGTGCCTTCAATGCATCATGATCTACTTGAAGGCTTTCATTGTTGCGCTTCAATTCTTCCCATGCCTCTGTCGTGGTTTGCAACTGAAGCTGCAATCGATGTTTGTCCTCCTTTTCTTCTTGTAGGAGTGTCTTAAATTCATCATTCTCTGCTGCTTGTTTTTCATAAGCCTCGTAAAACATGTATGCTTTCTCAAACACCCTGAGCATGGTCTCGTACATGTCCTTGGAATTCTCCATGGCTCACTTAGCGAATGTTCAATAGTTCGCGCCTACAATCTAATCAACATGAAGACCTGCTCTGATACCACTTGATCTAGGGTAAATTCATGTTACCCTTAACCAAGACCTTTTACTTCAGTTGATAAAATAGAATTGCATTTAATTAAAGCCTTAATGAACATAAATGAACAATTGCATGTTGTAAATAAGAGGAACATAACATGTCAAGATAAACAATCATAAGAACACGTCATTTGATAATGGAGTTCGTCCAGGAGGGACTACATCTCGGGCCACGGTGTCAAGATGGTGTAGGCCGCTGCATTAAGTGATGTAGAGAAGAAGATGTACATGGATGGTGTTTTATCTGTCGTACAAGAAAAATTCCCTCATGCAGGAGTGGTTGGACCTCTATACGAGATGTTCCACTACCAGAACTCTCATTCATAAAAAGGACTCCTATCAGTATGACAATAACTCACACATAATGACTATGAGTATCCCACCAACAGGGCAAAAAAAGGGATCTCAAACAACATGCATGTGACAATGAGTATCTCGCCAACATGGCAGCAAAGCGATATAAAACATAATACAAATCCATGATAGAAAGTACATCTCACATCAAACACAAAACAAGATCCCACATCAAACATCAACAGGGATCTATACAACACAATGCATCTCAGAGAGAAAAATACAAAGAAGTACATGAAATCAACTCATCATATACCTCATACTGAAGATGACTGAAGAATGAGCTACTTTGCTACTAGATCTGAAATCACCATCACTATCGTGGCGTCGAAAGGTGTGAAATTGATTGCTCACTCGCTAAATGCTGACACCTCCAACTTCACTTCAAAAAGTGACCAAAAAATATAAAGCTCATATGGAAAATCTGAATGCGCCATCAGATTCGTGGCATCGAGTAGTGAAAAAACGACATAAAATTTGTCCCATTTGGACACTATCAAAATTTCGCCCTCCTGAAAGTTGAGCTCAATCAAGGTTCTGCCTGCCTCTACACATGACTCATGGTTCTGAATCACCTGCAATAAAAAAATCATAAACCTCGATCTATATGCATGCTTCGCTCCTCAATGGCTTAGGTGCACTTGTGAGTGACGAGCTTATATTAAAAATTGTGGACAGATTTCCGAAAGAAATCCGTTAGCTGCATCAGTTAGGATCCACATTAGGAGTAATTAGGGGGTCGGGTGGTCAAACCTTGCCCCTCCTTAATTAACTGGAATAATGTTTTTATTAATCATGCATTGTTTTTCTTTAACCCAATGGACATGTTAAAGTATATAATAGTGGGGGGTTAGGCCAGCATTGGGCAGCCCACCCTGGAATTCCCTGTTGGCAGCGTGGTAAAAGGAGGTGTGTGGTTGGTGAGTTGGGGGCTAGACCCGCATCGGGGGCCCACCCATACTCCTACCAGCTATATTTAAAGCATAGTGGATTGGGTAGTGGGGTTACACCCCCGCCCACCAGTAATATATATATATATATATATATATATATATATATATATATATTCACCGTGATATGAGGTGGATGGTTGGGGCCACGGGGTCACAGTTGTTGGCCCCACCCAATTTCCTTTGATTTTTGTCATGGGTCCGGCGGGGGTCATGACCCATTGGACTTACAATATTTTAATGATATTTTTTTATGGCAGGTCCGATGGGGGTGGTGGGGGTCATGGCTTGCCACCCAATTTTAATATTTTTATTTTTATTTTTATATAACCAACACATATTTTCAAAAATCCCGAAAATAGGCCATATGAGTCTTTTTAGGGAGGCCACAATTTTTCACGGAATCTGGCCTGATCTTGCCGGAATCGGGTGACCGGGAAAGGTCAAATTTGTGCCTTCCTTAAGCCTGCCAAGTCACCAAGTCAACCCAAAAACTTGAGTGCTCCTAACTTCTCCATACGGACTCGGAATTGAGTGATGTTTGCGCTGTTGGAATTAGAAAGACGAGATATTCAACATGAACCTGGTTCGAGAGAAATCCAAACACTTTGATTTTTGAGCTTCCCTCAGCCCTCTTTGTCCTTTATGTGTCTTTGGAGCCACCTAGATCAATAATGCAACAAAATCCATTTAAATCATTGTTGCTCATTGTCATGTTGTTTTCCAGACTCTTCTTTAGCTAGCTCTTCAATCTAGTCATTCAAACCCCTTCTCGGAACCTATTGTGACATCATGTATCCAAAACACCTACAACATGCTCATTGGCCTTCAAAATAAACACATGAGATTTTGACATTCATTTCTAAGCCCCGATCATCCAGGTACTTTTGAGACTCAATTTGGACAAATAATGATCCCAAAAATAAAAAATAACCATATAAAACTTTGTATTAAAATAAATATGCTACATTTTCCCCTTTATGGGCGCCTTTGACAAAATGCCAAAATTCAGTGTCGACACTACAATTTTTTCACTACCATTTGAGTTATTCATTTGATAGAATGATATCCATGAATTAAGCATAAAAAAAAATCGACCTGTCACCTCGTAGGGGTCGAACCCATGACTTGGGATATACAATGTGCACGTCTTACCAATTCAGCTTCCCAGTGTCACTTGTGATACCATGTTTTACCTTTGGTTTTATTGTAACACTACTTCCTCTGAATGGGGTGAGTCCATTCACTGGCCCACAGACTTCCACAACGAACAATACTTTGTGGCATCGCTCTCTCTCTCACACACACACACACATATACTTGGATGAGGTAAAACCCATAATGGATATACGAACATGCCTCCTTAGAATCTTTCTACGCAAACAAACCTCAATGTAATTTATATCTATGTGAATGAGATTAAAGCCTTCATGGATTTTCTATTCACCATTCACAAAAATAGGCCTCAGACGAAACCATAACGAAAAACAAAACCTTTGTAACGATATTTCTCAAAATGTTCCATTGATTTCTTTATATATTCCTTTGAATTCAATTGTGTGTAATGGAATAGAGGTGTGCCAATATATATAAAGCGAGTGGTCCTAGAATCGATGAAGCTGACTACAGGCTATGCTAATTTTTTTTTGCAAAATGAGATTCGCCTATTTTTCAATGATCAAGGTCGACTATGTGACCCTTCTCAAAGTTTCCATATGACCTAGATCTTGAGATAACCTTAGCACCTTTACTTTGGGCCCTATATGACCATGTGACCACCCCATGTGACCTGGGGTCATTGGTCCTTCGCATGATGATGTCAACATGATGTTATCATGCCACATGACATCTCAAGAGGGTCCCAGATGTCACCTCTTTTCAAACTTTATGCCAATCCAAATGTGTCAAATCACCATGCCACATGCCATCCTCTGGTGGTGCCACATTATTGGGATGGAATCATCTTGATAATGTGTCATGTTAACTATGTGAGAGTGTCACGAGTCATTCATCAATAGGTCCTTGTCATCATGAATGTTATGATACCACGTGTCATCATCTGGTTGGTCCAATAGAGTTGATTAAACTTTATGCATCTTGTCCTTCATCCATCCGTTGGACTCATGTTAGAAGCGTCATTGATCAACCTGAGAGATGCATGTCATTTAACAGTGTTAAATAGTGCAAATGTTTGTGCACCCTAGACCTTTGATTACTCTGTTTAATGGTGGATCCACTCCAAACATGCCCATTGGTTAACAAATTTTATATTTGGTTTTTTACCTCAATTTAATACTCAAATTTCAATTGGACATAAATTCTCATCTCGGAGGAGTTTTTTTAGCAATATATATAGTTGGAAAGGTATTGATGAGACCTACACAACCATGTTATTTGTATTGTTATTATGACATAATAACTATGTCAAAAAATTAAATAACTTCAAGAACCTTTAGCTTCTCTTGATAAGAACCTATAAGAGATCCAATTATCATTTTCTTCATAGAGAGTCTTATTGCTTCTTTGGTCATCATAGGTGGTATTTTTGTTGTCTCATGCATCCCCTTTGACATCAATGAAGTCTTGTTGTCATCAATGATAACTTGTTGTCATAAATGACAACATTATGCAACACAATATAAATAAATGACATCCCTCTCATTTCTCAATACAATTCTTTAAGTGACCTTGCGACCCAATTGAAACCAACTTCTAAAGGTGTTTCACTACTAGCCTCCCTCCTTATAACATAACTAAATTTTGTTAGCATTGAAGTTGTAAATAGCCATCCTAGTACATGATGTGATGTTATCATTTCAACATTGAGAATATTCCATGCTCATTGAATTAATTAATTTATTTGTATGTTAATGGAATGCCTTAACATGCAAGAATCTTAATGCCTCAAGATTCTCAAGTATCACAATGGATTGTACCCTTGAAGTGGGAGGGAGTTGGAATTATTGACCATTAATAATCCATGTTGACGCTTATTATTAACTGAAGTTTAGTGCAAAGAACTTACACACAAGAATCCATTTGATCATGTTGTGAAAAATATTTGACAAACTTGACCTCCCAAGATTATTACCTTAACCATGAATGACACAATGAATGAAAATGTAACAACCTTTTGATGAAGAGTGTCATGCTTGTAAAGCACTAATGATGTAAGTGTTAAATCTTAAAATTATGTAAAAGATGAACCCCAAGGCCATTACATCATATGTTGTTTTAATATATATTTTGCAACTCATTCACCCCTGCAAAGAGAAAGTTTATATTTTCTATTCACAAATATGTGTTAGAGGTCAACCTCTTAAATTCATTATGACTAGAAAAAAATAATTAAAATAAGGATGGTCCAACACTACAATTGCCAGAAATTTATTGTAATCAATAATAAAAAGAAGATAATTAAAATAAACAGGTTGAAACACTTCAATTGGTAATATACCAGGAAAAAAATAAACTAGACTATACAACAATGTAAACTCGACTATTAAATCAACCAAAATTTTAATTAGTTAACCAAAAAAAATATATATAACACACTCCAAATATATTAAATCAACCAAAATTTTAAAATTTATATACTTTCTAATGTAACATTATTAAAAATATATAGCACACAACCATTCCCATGGAAGTGAACTTATCATTGAGTGTTGATATACAAATCTCACAAATTCATCCCAAACTTACAATCAGTATCTCCATTAAACGCAAAAAATAATCAAATTACACATAAATTTAAATTGTTAATAATTCAAACACTAATACAACTCTAACCACATATATAGTTTAAGCAGATAACATACGGTTAAATAATAATCTCCAAAATCACTTTACCTAACCTTTAACTCACGCATACCCCTCGTGTATATATATATCAAAATTTTTACCCAACATAAATTTGAAATTCTTAATGTAATATAAGCAAATTCTTTAATACCTGCTTTTTCACTGAGACATGTGAATTCCACATAGTTTTAATGAATATCTCATTTAGAAAAATCAGCATAGTGTCAAAATTAATCATTATCGTGTCAAGACTTTCAAGTAGGGGTCGCAAGAGTGGGGAGCGTAAATTTTTTATGGAGAATCCAGAAGAATATAGGTATATTTGAAGTTCTGGTCATATTTTCATAACAGGGTTGAAGTTTATATGGTATATCATGGTTTGAGTTAAATTGTGAATTTAAGAATTTAAGAGGTGATTATTTTTAGTGATTTTTTAAATATAATTCAATATAATTCACTATTTATATTTAAGATCTCTTCTCTCAAATATAAAGTTTAGTAAAATTTTCAAGTGAATTTATTAGTTGTATTATTTTATTTTCAAGAAGAAATAAACAATTCTAAGGTTGATCACATGACCAATTTGGAGTCAAGGCAAAATCAAAGTGAACTTTGGAGGCAAAGGCAAAAGGATATTTCCCTTCGTTAATAGAGATAAAAAAAAAAAAATGCTTAGTAAATTTTGATTTTAGTTAAATTAGCATAGACAAATATACAAATAAAATATTGTACACATGGTAACATTTTGTTCCAAAATTTCAAGGTCAAAATTATATAAATTATCACACATATTCTTTTCCAACCATATCCATTAGTTCCAACTTATTTATGTAAGTCATGTATCTACACTATACTTTAATTCAATATATTTTAATATAATAACTATTCTCACTTAAAAAAATACTTCGTGAGATACATGATGTTTGAGTCCTAAAATCATTTGAATAAATATCGACTTTACTATGTAGTATGGGATGCTATATGTAGTATGGGATGCTATGTGGATATTTGTGATTTAAGAATTAGATTCACGAAGCATCACATGATTGGCACTCTTTATTACGATATATATATATATATATATATATATATATATATATATATATATATATATATATTTATATATATATATATATATATACATATATTTTTTTTTTTTTTTTTTAATTTTTAATTTTATGTATTAAATGTTAAAAAAAAATTATTATAATTTTTTTAAAATAAAAATATTATATATTAATTTGATTTTACAATAAAAATATAATTTTAAATTAAAGTATTATTATAATAATATTATACAAATAATAATCATAATTTTTTTAATAATTTTATTTATTTATTTATTTGGAGATTTCAACAATTAGTCATCTTGAAAACATTTTTCTTTTCTCAAAGAGAATTGTGTATAATAATTAGTTCATCCAATGTTTCGGGTAGAACTCGACCCATCATCAAGAACTAGAAAGTTGTGTAATCTGAGCTAGTGTCAAAGGGTCATTTTCAAGATTTCTTCTTGTCATCAAACTATGAGAAGTCATGAATTCAAATTGACTAGTGGCTATTCCAAGTATCTTGAGTGCCACCATGGGATATGTGATATGATTTCAAGATCTTTGTGACAGAGTTGGAATTAGGTGAAAGGCACAAAAGTAATTGATTTCAAGTTAGGGTAATTTGTATGAGGGTAATGGCCCAATTCATAATCAACAAGTTTATATAATTAATTCAAAGTTTTAAATTAAGATAAACTAAAGTAATTATAAAAATCATTTTTTATTAAATAAATGAATATATATATATATATATATATATATATATATATATATATATATATATATATATATATATATATATATATATATATATATATATATATATATATATATATATGAAGTGATTGGCATGGCATAATAAGACTTACATGACCTAAAAATTTAGAATATAAAGGGGATGTCATCAAGATTGACTTTTCCAAAGCCTATAATGGAGTCAACTAGATTTATTTAAGGCTTCTTATGACACATGTGGGTTTCAACCTAGACTTCATTTCCTCGGTATTGAGTTGTATACAAATAATATCTCTTGTAATTGTTAATAAATGGATTAGCATCTCCTTTCTTTCATGCACAAAGAGGATAGCGCTAGGGATGTCCCCTCCCTTGCTCCTGCTAGTAGCAGAAAGGCTTAGTCGTCTACTGGCATAGGAAAAAAGACAACAATTTCCAAGGAACTCTCATCGCTCATCTCTAGCTATCACACATCTTTGCTTTGTCGAAGACATCCTTATTTTATGCAATGGGTCTCCTAGAGGGGTGAACATGGTGATGGATATTCTCTCTCTGTGTGGGAAAGCCATGGGAATGGCTATAAAAAACAAAAAAGCCACAATCTCCATGGAAAACTTGGAAGATGGGGAGATACATCATTTAAACTAAATTCTCCCTTTTGAATCCAAGCCCCTAGAAGAGGATTTGAAGTATTTGGGATTCAATCTCAAACCAAATTGTTATAGCAAGGAGGATTGATACTGGATTATTCCCAAGGTGGACAAAAGAATGAAAATATGGTTATTTTGGTGGCTATAAAGGGAATGTTGGTTAGTGCTGATAAAGTTAGTATTAGAATCCATCACTGTATATTGGATGTCTCTTGCATGGATTTCAAAATGCATCTTGGAAAAAATCGAAAGAATTTGCTCCAATTTGCTTTAGTCGGGAAAGAAAGAACATGGAGTTATCCCTTCGGACAAATAGGATAAATTAGAATTTACAAAGCTCTTGAGTGGATGAGGCTTGAAGAATATCTTCTTGTACACTCAAAAGCTCTTGCTACCAAGTGTGGATGGAGATTAATTTCAACACAAAGTCTATGGACGTCAATAATTACTCAAAAATGCATAGTCCTGAGTTCTCTGGAAGATTGGATTAGAAGGGTGGATAATTTGAAAGTGAACATCTTAGGGATCTGGAGGGATGTTGTAAACTCCTTCAAACTCATAAACAATGGGTTGGCATGGAAATTTGGCAGAGGGGATAGGATGAGAATTGGCCTCGATCCATGGCTAGGCAGCAATCAAGGACATATTATTCCCCAACCTTTAATTGATTACTTAAGAGATAGAAGTAAATCCAAAGTATCTCATATTTCCAACCCAACAAAATCATTTATATGGAGGCAAGGATGGTACTCAAATTATGAATTGGGCTTAGAGGAGGAGTTTCGTGAGGCATGAAGCACCTATTTTAATGCTCTATTAGCGGATCATATACGACTGTCAGATAGAGAAGACGAATTAGAATGGAGTATTTCCCCCTATGGTACCTACACCCCTAACTAGAATACCTTTCTCTAATGGTTGTTAGAGTTGTTGTTGAAACCTAGTGGTGGTGGAAGGTGGTGTGGAAACCTAAGTGCCCTACAAAATTGAAACTATTAATGTGGTGTATGATGGAAAAGAAGGTTCCCACATGGGACATGCTTCAAATAATATTTGTGATAGGGTTGGGAATATCATCCAAGCATATCTTCATGGCATTGCCCATTCTATCAGTAGGTATGGAATATGTGTAAAAATGTTGCAGATCATACAAGGGTAAAGGAAGGGGAGGAATTGGAGGGGACTTGGAGGGCCTCGCTCTCCAATATGTCCTAACATATCTACAAAGCACTCCGCATGATCATATGTTTGGGGGTGTGGTTGGCTCAAAACATAACCATCTTTCAGGATAAACTTTCAACCTTTGAGCACATAGTTGTTGAAGATTTAGCTATCTTAGAACACTTTCCATAGGAAAAAGGAGTAGCCCATCCAAGAGTGATAATAGTATAAAATCCAGACCATTACAATCCATGGAAATTTTTTCATTGGGCTTCAAGTAACACAAGGTAGTCTAGCAGAGGAGGATTTGATATCTTTCTCTTAGAATCTCATTTCTTTCAAGTCAAAATGGCTTTGGCACAAGAAATAAAAATGAGGCTGAAATTCTGGCTTACAAAAATATTTTTCTCTTTTCTATAGAAAAGGGTTGCACTCAGATTCAAGTATTCATGGATTTTGTGCTAATAATTAATTGGCTCAACAATACTCAAGCATGCAAAAATTTCTTATTCTTTCCTATTTCAAAATAAACAATTTGGCTTAAAGAATTTTAATTTATTTTCATGTTCTCACATCTATTGGGAACAAAACAAGGAATTAGATTGTCTCTAAGAGGAGGGGCTACAAATGAAAGAAGATCCTTCAGAGATAATGGAACAACAAAATGTAATTTATTCTTTTGCCTTCTATCATAGGCCATGTAGGGACCTTTCTATAGGGGAAATGAGGACATAAATATTTTTCAATGTTTTTTGGTTGAAATTTTTTTTACACGCATCACAATCTTCTAGACAACATCTACCAGGAGAGGATATATCAAAAATTTTCTCCAATTTTGTTGTAATTTAACAATATATGTTTTTTTTTGTAAATTTTGGTCAAAAGATGGAACTAGTCTAAAAGAAGCTCATGAGATTACACATCAGTTTTCTTTTTTCAAAAACTCTTCTTGAATGCACTCAACGTGTGCATATACATAATGTAATTTTATCATTTCTTCAAATGAATGAAATTATTTTGTTTCCTTTTCAGAAAGAAAAAAAAGAGTATATTACCTGAAATTTCACATTACATAGTAGATTGTCCTCAAAACCTTACTAGTCCCACCCTTCCATAAGGGAAACCAGAGGTGTAAGTTGGTTTTAAATATGTACATGAGTCTAATAAAAACATAACTAACAAAACTAGCATCCTATAGACATATACAACAATAAACAAGACTATTAGCAAAAGCCATAACATAACATATAGATCAAGAATTTGAATAGGTCATAGTGGTCGGATCATCTCCTCTTGCACTGGGAGGTTCTTCAAATTTAAACTCACACTGGATGTGCTTTTCGATGTGAGTGAGATGAGTGTCCAACTTGTCCATATTTCCTTGCATCCTCTACTGATTACTTTGGATTTCATTTAAGAAAGAGATGATGTATTTTTTATCTTCATGCTCCTGTCGGAGAACACATGTCAACAACATCTTCAACTGCCAATGAAGGGTGAATGATTGTGGATATTGATTCCTTCTTCCCTTGGTATGGACAACGTCAGGAAGCTAGTGGTATACCTCATCATGCACCTCAAAGTCATAATGAGCAAGATGCTCATGTGAAACCAGAGCTTCCCACTTTCAAATGTCCTTTCGAATGATGGGGAGGAGGGTTGTTGCATGGAAGGTTGCAACAACTTTCTTGGGCTAAGCCTTTGCATGGGACTTGAGAGGTTGGATTGGGCCGTGTACACCACAATTCCCTTTAAAACGAAGATGGGCCATGTACTACTTGATAAACAAAAAAAGCTTAAGAAAAGACAAGATAGCACGTACCCACAACACCCACAGGTAGTAAAGACGTTGAATCACTTTTTCCATCGATGGTTTGGCCCATACCACACAAAAAATGTCAGAGCCACACTTCACAATACATATTAGAGAAACCCAAGTCACCCCATTGTTCCACAGGCACCAACAAGACTTCCACAAACACAAAAAAATCTTCCACTAGTGAGTAGTCACCATATTGAGAAAATATATACCAAGCACCATATAAAGTTCACAAAACAACCAGAACAAACCCTCCAAAATGTTGGCCAAGTACTTCTTCGACACAAATACCACCTCAAAATTCAATAGGACAAGAGTAGAATTCGACACAAGCACATGCAATAAGAAAAACCAGGAATAGGTAGTTATTCGGGATACAAGCACCATGCACTGGGGACGACTACCAAACTTGAGGCAACTACCTTTCTCTGTTACAAAAAAGCCTTGATGAGTAGTCACACCAACCTAACATAACCTTGAGTTGATAGAACTTTCAATAGGAGCCCCGAGAACACCAGAGATGCCTACGATGCATAAAACACCAAAAATCTCCAACAAAGTGGAGGGAAAAATTCCCACATCCCATAATAGGAGGGAGAACCCCAATCTTGATGCGATGTTCTACCACATCGATCACTGTGATTAAAATAAACAGAAAATTATTATTAAATTAGAAATAAATTTCATATGAACAAAATATTTCTTTGTAAATCATATTTATTGTCTCACACTTAAAATTATACACATCACACATAAACATATTTATTTTCCTAAAATATTTCCAGCTCCTTGGTTGCACTCTACTCCAACTATCCCATACAGAATGTTGCCTTACCATCCACCATAAATTGCCTCCGTTGAGTTGCGTAATATACTTATCCCCCTCTCCTTCCCCGACTCGATAAATTCAACGGGAGAAAAATCTAATGCCTTAATCATGTTAGACAAGGAAGACTAAATTCTCAAAGGCAAAAGTGTAGGAGGGAGCCTCCCTTACATGTAATGAGCCTCACCCCTCCATTAATTCAAAATATGAGAGAGAGAGAACCCCAATTTTAATAACATGTTCAACTACGCGGATCACCCTGATCAAGAAAAAAATACTATAATATAAAAAATTTAAATAAAATATATTAAAAAAAATAATAATAAAAGAAATATTTCTTTGTAATTCATTATTATTGTCATGCAATTAAAATTATATACATCATACCAAAAAAAAATTGTATAATGAAATTCTAGAACATAAAAAAGGCCATATAACAAAATAAATTATAATATAATATACCTAATATATAACAAAATCAAGTATAATAGATAAAAAATATAATAAAAGGTTAAATAATATTATTACAACGTACATTTCAAAATATGTAATTAAAAAAATTAATATTCAAAATAATATACATTTCAAAATTAAAATATTAATATATAAAAATACTAATATTTGTGTAGTTTAGTAAACAAATTGTTTTCCTAATCCCTGATGGGGTGAATAACCAAGCAGGTGACGTTATCGAGGGAATGCGTGGGCATTCATGAGGAGTGCATGGCCGTAGGTGCAAGGGCTAACCTCTCCGTCCTCTCAATGCACCTTATGTAAGGGAGAGTATAATGTAACATGTGTGGGACCTCATTTAGTCTCAGAATTTGCGGGAGGTGGTGTCCATCAAAGATTTATGGAGGGTGGCGAGGTCTGCTATCAAAATTTTAGTGTTTGGCTGTGTTATGGAATTGACAGTGTGAGTTATGAGCAAGGAAGTGGTTGATTCCGAGGGCACCTTGTCTAGGAGAGGTGGCATCTTCGTCGCCGACGTCCCCTCCTCCGCTTACAGGTGTGCATTCTTGTTAATTTCTAGTTTGGGATTCAGTTTATGGTTATCACATATAGGAAAAGACTTGGCTTTCTGGTTCTAGTTGTGTTTTTTCGGTCCTGTTGGGGTCTGGCGGTATCCCCTTCGCGCTGGAGTGAAATTGGATTCGATGCCCTCAACAGTGCCTTCTCGGGGTCTTGTAAGGCTTGGTGGTGTTTTTGGAGGAGGTATACTAGAGTTTGGGGCGTTTGGTTAGTGCGGATTCTTCTCAGGGAGCGGGACGGTGAATTGCTCGTGGATGATTTGAATCTGTGGTTCTTTGCGTTCATTCTAGGCTGGTTGGTTATGGTCACGTTGGCAGGCGTGGTGCATTTTTCCTTGGTGATAGTTAATGTTTGGGAAGTTATTTGGTACTCAACCTCTGTTCATCCATGTGGTGTCAGACTAGTCATCAAGCGTCTGGTTCCCTATTTGGCCCGCTCCTCTTCTCAAATTAAGCCCAATTCGGGCAACTCAGGGGGTTGTGAGTCTCTCTCACAGATGGAATTGGCGACTAATACCAATAGCTCTGGGTGGGGCAGTAGCAGTGTAGGTTGCTCGGGTCGGGCGACCCCTGGTGGTCATGGTGCTGGCATGGCAGGTCGCTCTGGTCGGATGGTTTCTGAAGCTCGTGGTGGCTTGGTGGTTGGTCGTAGGAGTCACACCCCACAGAGTCAGCAATGCGGTTGGTCGATTCGTCGCGTCGGTTTGGGGAGACATGGGATGGCTCGTTATGTGGGATGCAGACGATGGAAAAATTGTTGTGTCAAGCACTGTCGGGATCTGATTCAATTTGTTCTTGAACGCCTGGAAACCTCGGAGCGGGTGAGGCAGGAGGAACATGCTAAGCTAATTGCTACTTTGAAAAAAAATGCACTTTTTTTAGTGCCATGTCCAAGAACACATAGTGGTGGTCCGGTGAGGCCATAACATGTTATCCGAGAAAGTAGAGAAGTTGGAGGCTTGGATGGTCCATTTCAAAGAGCACATTCAATGCTTCTTCCATCCTCCTCTCCTTCCAAGAACAATTCCAGAAAACCCAACCTCCATCACTTCTGATGACTAGCATGGTTACATGTGTTCTACTTGTTTTGTGTGTTTACTAGTGCTCCTGGTCTCCCAAGTTGTGGACTGTGTCTCTTGATGTTTTTCTGTTTCTTTTTTTTTTTTTTTTTTTAATATATAGTTCACGGATTCAAAGATTGGTGACTACTGCTTCTATTCATGGCCCATGGAATATTTATACTAGACATATCCACACCAAGGATCACTTCTTGCCGGCTCAATCACAGAGTGTAGAGAACCACAAAGTGTAGAGAAAATTAAACCCATAACCTCTCAATAACAAAAATATATTAATAACAAAAACTCAACCAATTAAACTAACCCTCAAAATTAACTACATATATTCAAATATATAACCTGTCATATAAATAATAAACAACATACATAAATAAATAAAATAAAAATGATAAAAACAAAATCCTATCACATAAATAATAAACCCACGAAACCATAATTAGTAAAAACTGTGTTAAACCCATCGAATGTTATCACATCCAAGATCACTACCATATAAATAAACCCACAGAACCAGGATAGCAAAAACTATGGGTCAAAACCATCAAATGCTATCACATCCACGTGGGACATTATGAGCTCACAAAACTCTGTAAAGTGATATACCCCAAGCGAAAGTTCATAAGATTAGCATGTGATGGAATGAAGTGTGAACTCAAAATCAACATTTACGTAACTCAGAAAATATGACGTGGGAGGCGGGACTTCAATTTGCCTTTCAAAATTAAAATATTTATGCCATCTATTTCTCTGCGTCATATCTTACGAAATATTTATGGACGTCATCAATACGGAATAAAACTACCCCTTCATTTACGCACAACTACGAAAGTCTCACACGCCTTAAATATCGGCACTGTTGTCACGGCACGTGTCATTGCTAATCGTTTATCCAGTCCCGACCTCGCGAGTCGCCTTATCAATTCATTTTAACACAAGTTAGTTTAGCTTTCATTTTACTCGCCTCTGGCATTTTCTTCGAGACATGTTTACTCGCCTCCGGCATTTTCTTCGAGACATTTTACCGCGCAATATGGAGAAATCCGCACCCCTCCAAGAGCACCATGCCCGCGCTCAAGCGGACGAAGCTTGCAGACAAAATTGCCGCCACCGCCAATTTAAGGGAATCCGAATGAGAAAATGGGGAAGTGGGTGTCCGAAATTCGTATTCCCGGATCCAGAGAGAAGATAGGGCTGGGCTCATACAAAACCGCCGGGAAGGCCGCATGTGCCTATGACGTGGCAAGGTATTGCCTGAAGGGACCCACCGCTAAACTCAATTTCCCCAATTCTGTGCCCGTTATACTGTCCGCGGCTTCTCTTTCTCCTCGGCAAATTCAGCATGCCGCCGCCAAATATGCGTTGGACGAAATTCCTTTGATTTCTCCCTCTCTGCAGAATATACAAAATGATAAGAAGGAGGTGAGGGAGAAGCCGGCATCGCGGTCACGACCGTCTTGAGTTTCAGAAATGGAATTATCATGTTATAGTCAGAAGATTTCCGAGGCGCAGGACTTGGGGTTGTGGGAGTCCCCGTTTGACGGCGATGGCAGCCTGAATTTGGAGAAATCCCGTCAATTGACGAGCTGTCGGCGGCTTTGGAGCTGAATATTTCTGCGCAGGACCCGTACCTGTACATGTTCTTTGAATCGGCTGAGCTGTGGAACTTCGGAGACGTTTGAATTACTTATCAGGACTCGGGGGAAAGGAATATCCCATGCCAAAACCCCTTTTGCAGGGTTGCTGTTTGACCTTTTCCGCAGTGTTTTTTTTGAATTTCTTGGTATGGTTGTTTTTTTTAATTTCTTGGTATTGTTTACAGTTTTCCGAAGCCGTAGTTTATCCCGTTATCAAATTTGCATGGGAAATTATAAAAATTGCTGGAATTTTTGTAAATTGTCAAACTTCAAGATTTTTGCAGGGTTGTTGTTTGACCTTTTTTGCAGTGTTTTTTTGAATTCCTTGGTATAGTGTTTTTTTTGAATTTCTTGGTATTGTTACAGTTATGGGAAGACCTAGTCTACTCACTCAGTTCCGTTGTCAAATTTGTTTGGAAAATTATAGAAATTTTGGTAGGAATTTTTCGTTATAACTGTCAAATTTCAAGATTTTTAAAGGGTTGTTATTTAACCATTTCAACATTATATATTTAAATTTATTGGGATATTGGTTTTTTGAATTTCTTGCCATTGTTTACACTCCCAGATTTTTGAATTTGTTTTTTTGCCAGCTATTTTTTGCTGTCTAAGTAAATTTGACAAATTTGAAAGCTGGGTAAACAATGCCTTTCACAAATTTGAAAGCTGGATAGACAATGCCTTTTCAGAATTAGAAAATTACTATTTATTTATTTATATATTTAATTTATGATATTTATTTATTTTTATTTGATGAGATATAGATTAGTTTCGCTTTCTAAATTCAAATTTCATGAAAAAAATTATAAAAAAATATCACTTGTGAGGAATTAGATTATCCCATAAAGTTCAAATGAGTTTAACACAATCTAATATCTAATAGTAATCCTGGATCCATTAATGAAAAATCTGATGATAACAATTTAATGTGACACACATTATTCTCCATTTAACATTAACTAATTTTAACTTTAACTCAACCTCATTATTAAAAATAAATAAGTATTTTTTTCCCATAATATACTTATAAATATATATATATTTTTTCGTAATATATAAACATGTATACAATTTCATTTATTATAAAATTATAAAATATTTTATAATTAATTTAAATTCCAATATATTAAAATACATCTTATTGGTATTGTCAAGCATAGGCATAGACCACTCACAAAAGATGCTCTCCCAATGGCAACCTCTTTCCAGGAACAAGGTCAAGGTCAAATTTCATGGGCCTCTCTCTGAAACTCGTGATCCATAGGTATAGGCATGTTCCTCAAGAAGATGCCAAATGATCCATCCTCCATATCTATGTTGGATAGAGGGGACATGACATAAATATATCACTTGATACTCTAAAAACATGAATTAAAAAACATAGATTCAGTTAGCAATCTAATATGGTTTTAGGATCTATTAATATAGGAGGATTTCCGAATTAAAAAACATAGATTCAGTTAGCAATCTAATATGGTTTTAGGATCTATTAATATAGGAGGATTTCCGAATTAAATGTAGATTCAATTAGCAATCTAATATGGTTTTAGGATCTATTAATATAGGAGGATTTCCGAATTCTAATTGATGCCATCAACTACATGCTTTAAAAACACGGATTCAAAAAACATAGATTCAATTGATAATCCGGTTTTAGGATCTATTAATATGGAAGATTTTCAAATTTTAATTCTAATTCTAATTGATGTCATCAATCAATTAATGAATCCATCAATTTAAGTAAAATTTTTACTAACTAGTGCTTCTAAGTATGCTTAAAGACATAGATAAAGATTAGCACACTAATTAACCAATGAAGGAATCTCCAAAAGAGTAAGACTTAGAACAACAACCGTTAAATATAATGCTCTAAAATTTCTCAAGAGGATATGACTCGCTCAAATAGGATGGCAAGGATGTATCGCACTCAATGTTAAGAAAATAATGTTGGGAAGAGTGAAATCTACTAATGTATATGAAGATGACTCCGAGAGTCATTTAATAAGATATGGAGAGGACAATATTAGTATACCTACATTAATGTTGTAGGCGCTCAAGAACAACACATAGGATATTGTTGAATAATGTATGATCGGAGAGAAAAGAGAAATAATGGTGTTTATCAATAATCATTCAACATACGGTTATTTGTTATTTAATTTTGGGATGGAGTGGAGGTATTACATTGCTAACCACTTGAGGCACCACACTACCTTGTACTATCCTTTATGGTCTGAATAGCTTTGTAGAATACAATGCTATTGCTATAAGTATGAATTCCACCACCCTTCTATATAAGTTTGAGATAAGCAACCTTAAGGAAGAGAATGAGGAGATGGAGGAAACCCTCTCAAAAGATGGGGCAGAGAGAAATTTTAAAAATCCCACATCCACCACTTTATGTATTTGTAGATAGTAAAAGAAAATCACACATTTTGTGGATGTTGAAAATGACACCAAGAAAGATTCTAATTTAAGTTTCCCTTAAATTAAATTAGAAGAAAATTTGTGATTCTACATCTCATGACAACTTGTATGAGTTAATTAAGTTAGTTTGAATTAGTTGGTTCGGTTGATTCGGGTAGAGTGGTTCCTACTTTTTAGGAGCCTCGATTGAGTTTATTTTGAGTTGTAATTAATTAATTCAGTTTATCTAAGTTAAAGTGGGTTTAACTAATTCCAATTGTTCGAGGAACTAGTGGAAGGTCAAAGTGTGGAAGTGGAACTTAAACCACACTCATTAATCAACTAGAGAACTAATAGATCAGCTATAATTAACTCATGCATGTGTGAACTGAGAGTTACCCAGTTGAGATTGGAGTTCAAGGGTAATGTACTTGTTGTATAATCATCCAAATTGTATAGGTGGTGCATGATTGGAGTTCAAGGGCAATGTACTTGTTGTATAATCATCCAAATTGTACAGGTGGTGCATGCAGTCAAAGGAAGACCCTTGATGGATTGCATAGTATTGGATGGAGATTTCCCTAATTAATAGCGGCTAATTACCCAAGGAAACAACGCAAGGAAATAGGGACTTGGGCAAGCCAAAATTTGGTTAAGTATTGGCCTAGGCTTCTCTAGGAAGTAGTGAGACAGATAGAGATAGTGCAGAGGTTGCTCGGGCATGATTATTTTTTTTTAACATTCTCATATTTTCTAACTAATGCAATATACAAATAGCGGGTTTTTTAGTTGTGACTTTTCCCAGGAAATCATTGTGTAATGTGTTGATTGAATTATTTCTCTTGTATGCTTCGTGATTTCGTGATCATTTAAATTGCTTTCCGCAATTGGTAGAGTAGATTCAAGTCTATTGTTTTAGCAAATTACAATTTACAATTAACATTTTGAATCTATAAGGAATTTTTACATGGTATAAGCGTTGAAATCACTATAGAAGAGAAGAATATGAGTTTGTTCTGTGCAGGTGAATCGAATTTGCAGTATCATTCTTCAGGTTCAGCATGATGTCATTCTATGGATTGAGACTTGAGTATGACCTTGAGGGCAACTCGAATTAGATATTTTGGAAAGACAAGATGGAAGCAGTGATGGAAGATAATGGGCCAAAGGAGTTCATAGACAATGATATTCCTAAGCCTCCAAGAACTGATGCTCAAGATATGGCGACCTGGAAGAAGAATGTAGCAAAGGCGAGAAGGATCCTACTAGAAGGAGTTCAAGATCATATTGTCTCGAACCTTCATGGAAAAGAAACTCCATATGAAATGTGGAAGGCCTTGACAAACTTGTTTCAAAACAACAGTGACCACAGGAAGCTGTCATTGAAGGAAAAGCTGTGGAAAATCAAGATGGAGAAGGGTGACACAATACCAAAGTACTTGACCAAGTTCACCCAATGTTGGCATGAGCTTGGAAGTGTTGGTGTAAAAGTTTCTGAAGATGATTTGGTAAACCTATCTCTTCTAGGCCTTCCCAAGAGCTAGCAAAACTACCAGGATTCAGTAAATGGGAGGGAGAAGCTACTGGAGTGGGGGTGTTTGTGGTCTGACTTGGTGCAAGAAGAGATTCAACGGAACACCAGAGATGGATCCTCATCCAAGCATGATGATGAGGAGAATTGCGCCTTGGCTATAAAGGCAAAGAAAGGGAAAGGGGAGTCATCTCATTCCAAATCAGATTCTGGTCATAGAGGAAAGAAGAAGGACTTTTCGAAGATTAAATGTTTTCATTGTCATGAGCTGTGACACTATGCCACGAAGTGTTCGCACAAGAAGGATGACAAGAAGCCTTCATGAGGAGTGACAGATGAAGCTCTTATTTCACAATTTGAGTTGGATTTCACCCTCATCGCATGCATGGTGTCATCAGTGATCGGTGGTGTGTGGTACATGGATAGTGGAGCCTCATTCCATATGACCGACAACAAAGAATTGAGACACGAATTTGAGGAGAAGGACCTCCAGATGCACATCGATATGGGAGATGATGGATAGTATAGGGCGATCAACATCGGTACTGTTACTTTTCAGAGGGATTCAGGTTCTCCACTCACATTGAAAGATGTCATGTATGTTTCAGATTTGAAGAATAATTTAGTTTCAGTTTCTATATTAGAATATCGTGGCTACGATGTGATATTTAGAAAAGGAAAAACATTACTTCGCCACATAGCCACGGGGCAAGTGAATAATATCGGGGTTTGAGTGAAGAACCTTTACAAAATGGATGTCGGAGATTGTGCTGGCTTGTGAACGAAAGCAGAGAAGGTGCAAAGCTGAGACATTGGTGAGTTATGGCATAGAATATTGGGCCATCTACACCATGGAGCTTTGAATATCATGTAACATATTTCTATAGGACTTCCCAAGGGTGCACTAAAGCAGCGTGATCAATGAAAAGGGTGTACATTCGGGAAGTACACCAAAGCCACCTTTCATGATAAGGACAATTGAGTTGATTTGAATATGGACAAACTAGTTTTTTTGTGCTAGCTTCCTCATCAGTATAAAATAAAAGTGCTTAAGGATTGTGTGCATAGATTTGAGCTGAACAACAAATTACTGCAATGGTTTCTTTTAAGTATTCTTCAACCAATATAATTCCATGAACAAATTATAAAGCATGAAATCATCAAACAATTGAACATAAATGTGCATCAAACAACAAGACAAAAACCATTGATGAAGGAGTTCACCCCTCCTGGGCTACATCTCCTGGTCCGTCAACATGACTAGAACTCTCTTGTATTCGTTATCAAAAGTACATATCATTTTTCTTCCAATAACATGTGGCTATTACCCCTTCAAGGTAATTTTCTTCTGCAAATAACTCTCACAATATCAACAACACAACATGTCTCCTACAGAGATGACATTCTTTCACTAGTGAGAGATAGAAGCCCCTCACATACACCCTTCAATTCCACACTGAAGAATAAAATAAACAACTTCATGAATAAAGAAGTTGCACCAGAGTTGAACCATGTTGGTCACAGCTGCTACAAAAATATTTCTGGAATTGGAAAAACCCCTGCAAGGTCTACTCCTTGCTCAAAAACTTCCAAAACTGCTTCAAACATCTGATTGATCCATACACCTTACTTGTCAAACCTGGAATCTAACCCTGAATATGTGCTCAAATTAGTAAATATAGGTTACCAATGGATTCACATCATCCAAAAACCCCTAAGTAGCCTCTTCTAGCTCTTCATTTTGTCTTCAGGTTAATTAGATATGGCCTCCTCTCGTGGTGGCCCTCAACATATTTAATATTCAAGCTAGAAAAATCACTTCTATAAGTACTCCTCTACCTCTAAAACCTACACCAAACTGCTTAGAATGTCCAAAAATGCCAGGATAGACTCTTTCCGAGCCCAATTTGGTCGAAATTTGCTCAAGTTATGGCTCGGTCAATTTTTCCTAGGAAAACTCCTCTAAAACTGGAGCAACTCCAGTTAGCTCCGCTAGAAATGGAGTTCCCACTGAAATTAGCGGACTTTGCCAACTTAATCCGCATGGATAAACTCACATTAACTGGATATTAGTGGCTTAATCTGCAGTTTAGGTGCGTAATTAGCGCTAACTCCGCCATTAGGAAGAGGCCTCCACCGTGGTCATAGCACATGGTTCTATGGGGTGGGGGTTGGCTCCCACCTTACCCCCACCATGTACTTTAGTTAAAAACAAATATATGTGGACAACCATGTATTGTAAGAACCAAATGATAGCGGACTTGGTATGGTGTTGCGTTTGTGTGGGGGAGGTCGCGGGGTCGACCCGACCTCCGCCCGTTAGAGAAAGTCTGTCAGTGGCACATATTCCAAAGTAGTGATTGTTGGACATTGAATGAGTTTCAAGGATAATTGCACGATTTCCTAGACATTGACCCTGTGTGATGTAATTAATGTTTTAATTAATTCTTTGAGAAAAGAAAAATAAAATCCTCCTTCAAACTGGCTTTCCCCTTTGGGGTTTTTCCAAGGTTCTTAGATTGACCAAAAACTAGAGTCCAAAAATTTGTGTGTATAAGTAAAAGAGTAGTGGTAGCCTAGCAATGTTTCTTTTGAATTTTATATTCATGTTATATCAACAATTAACCATGGGATGTGGGCATTAAAGATGATGTTTAAAACAAACTAAAAATGGGTGGGGCTACAGGACACCTAAGAATTTTCTACACTAGCCAGTGGTTACTCTGGCTCTGTTGCTCAAAGCCTTTGTCTACTAAGAACACTGAATAAAATGATGCAGTTGTCCAAGTAATGTCCAATAAAGTAGTGGCCTGTGGAAAATTGGAGGACCAATGCCTTCCTCATGAACAATGCTAAGCAATGTTGATCGAGGTACCAAAAAAAGATGGAGAGAGGGTTTTGATATTCACTAAAAAGGCGACATAACCATCCCTATATCTCATAGTATATAAGACAAAAAAAAAATGTTACATTTCAATCTCTTCTATATGACAATTAGAAAATCCTATTCTCTTGAGGAATCTATTGTTTAGCCTCCACCAAAGCCTATGTAACCCCACTCAAAACTAGCCCAGAGGTATCTTAGAGTGCATGCATCTAGTGTCACAACAAGGGGATCAAACAAAGAGGACATGTCTCTAAGAAATGCATAGAAGGTCATCTTAGGCTTCAATCATCCTAGCGGGTCAAACCAAGAGACCTAGATATATTACTTGTATATGTCATCTATGATGAACGTGTTCATAACATGTTTATTCAACAAAAGATGTCCAAAAATATCCAAAGTATACCTGAAAAGATGGAGGAAATCCATCATCCAAATGACCATAGCAAGACATGAGACCTTTGAAAACTCAAAAAAATCCGTGCTGGAAGAGAAGCACAAATTCTGAGAAGGAACAAGTAGAGGTTTCCAGCATAGATTTCCAGGCTGAAAAGGGGGTATGGTTGCACGCATTTCCAAACATTTAATCTTGGTCTGATAGCCCATTTTTTAAGGAACAAAAACAGTTCTATCAGCATGAATTTCAAGGAGAAATTTGTAGGTCTGTGGCACAGATTTTGAGGAAGGAAATTCTGAGCAGTGGCATGAATTTCAAGGGATAGTGTTCTATCAATGGCATGAAATTCGTGGTGTTGGTTTCAAGGATAGTGATGATTTTCTGAGTAGAGAAATTCTGTCAGTGGCACACATTCCAAAGTAGTGTTTGTTGGAAAGTGAACGAGTTTCAAGGAAAATGGCACGATTTCCTAGACAGAAACAGGGAGAGATAAGTACCCTGTGTGATGTAATTAATGTTGTAATTAATTCTCTGAGAAAATCGTAGCCTAGAAATGTTTCTTTTGAATTTTATATTCATGTTATATTAGAAATTAACCATGGGATGTGGGCATTAAACATGATGTGTAAAACAAACTAAAACTGGGTCGGGCTACAGGACACACAAGAATTTTCTACACTCGCTAGTGGGTACTGTGGCTCTGCTGCTCGGAGCCTTTGTCTACTAAGAACATCGAATAAAAGGATGTGGTTGTCCAATTAATGTATGATAACGAAGTGGCATGTGGAGGATTGGAGGACCAATGCCTTCCTCATGAAAAATTCTAAGCACTATTGATCGAGGTCCCAAAAAAAGATGGAGAGAGGGTTTTGATATTCACTGAAAAGACAACATAACCATCCCTATATCTCGTCGCATATAAGACAAAAAAAAACAAAATGTTCCATCTCAATCTCTTCTATATATGACAAGTATTGTATGTTGTACCTTTGGTTTTATTGTAACACTACTTCCTCTGAATGGGGTGAGTCCATTCACTGGCCCATAGACTTCCACAACGAACAATACTTTGTGGCATCACTCACACACACACACATATACTTGGATGAGGTCAAACCCATAATGGATATACGAACATGCCTTAGAATCTTTCTACGCAAACAAACCTCAATGTAATTTATATCTATGTGAATGAGATGAAAGCCTTCATGGATATTCTATTCACCATTCACAAAAATAGGCCTCAGACGAAACCATAACAAAAAACAAAACCTTTGTAACGATATTTCTCAAAATGTTCCATTGATTTCTTTGTATATTCCTTTGAATTCAATTGTGTGTAATGGAACAGAGGTGTGCCAATATATATAAAGCGAGTGGTCCCAGAATCGATGAATCCAACCACAGGCTATGCTAATTTTTTTTTTGCAAAATGAGATTCGCCTATTTTTCAATGATCAAGGTCGACTATGTGACCCTTCTCAAAGTTTCCATATGACCTAGATCATGAGCTAACCTTAGCACCTTTACTTTGGACCCTATATGACCATGTGACCACCCCATGTGACCTAGGGTCACTGGTCCTTCGCATGATGATGTCAACATGATGTTATCATGCCACATGACATCTCAAGAGGGTGCCATATGTCACCTCTTTTCAAACTTTATGCCAATCCAAATTTGTCAAATCACCATGCCACATGCCATCCTCTGGTGGTGCCACATTATTGGGATGGAATCATCTTGATAATGTGTCATGTTAACTATGTGAGAGTGTCACGAGTCATTCATCAATAGGTCCTTGTCATCATGAATGTTATGATACCACGTGTCATCATCTGGTTGGTCCAATAGAGCTGATTAAACTTTATGCATCTTGTCCTTCATCCATCTGTTGGACTCATGTTAGAAGCGTCATTGATCAACCTGAGAGATGCATGTCATTTAACAGTGTTAAATAGTGCAAATGTTTGCGCACCCTAGACCTTTGATTACTCTGTTTAATGGTGGATCCACTCCAAACATTCCCATTGGTTAACAAATTTTATATTTGGTTTTTTACCTCAATTTAATACTCAAATTTCAATTGGACATAAATTCTCATCCCGGAGGAGTTTTTTTAGAAATATATATATAGTTGGAAAGGTATCGATGAGACCTACACAACCATGTTATTTGTATTGTTATTATGACATAATAACTATTTCAAAAAATTAAATAGCTTCAAGCACCTTTAGCTTCTCTTGATAAGAACCTATAAGAGATCCAACTATCATTTTCTTCATAGAGAGTCTTATTGCTTCTTTGGTCATCATAGGTGGTATTGTTGTTGTCTCATGCATCCCCTTTGACATCAATGAAGTCTTGTTGTCATCAATGATAACTTGTTGTCATAAATGATAGCATTATGCAACACAATATAAATAAATGACATCCCTCTCATTTCTCAATACAATTCTTTAAGTGACCTTGCGACCCAATTGAAACCAAATTCTAAAGGTGTTTCACTACTAGCCTCCCTCCTTATAACATAACTAAATTTTGTTAGCATTGAAGTTGTAACTAGCCATCCTAGTACATGATGTGATGTTATCATTTCAACATTGAGAATATTGCATGCTCATTGAATTAATTAATTTAATTGTATGTTAATGGAATGCCTTAAAATGCAAGAATCTTAATGCCTCAAGATTCTCAAGTATCACAATGGATTGTACCCTTGAAGTGGGAGGGAGTTGGAATTATTGACCATTAATAATCCATGTTGACGCTTATTATTAACTGAAGTTTAGTGCAAAGAACTTACACACAAGAATCCATTTGATCATGTTGTGAAAAATATTTGACAAACTTGACCTCCCAAGATTATTACCTTAACCATGAATGACACAATGAACGAAAATGTAACAACCTTTTGATGAAGAGTGTCATGCTTGTAAAGCACTAATGATGTAAGTGTTAAATCTTAAAATTATGTAAAAGATGAACCCCAAGGCCATTACATCATATGTTGTTTTAATATATATTTTGCAACTCATTCACCCCTGCAAAGAGAAAGTTTATATTTTCTATTCACAAATATGTGTTAGAGGTCAACCTCTTAAATTCATTATGACTAGAAAAAAATAATTAGAATAAGGATGGTCCAACACTACAATTGCTAGAAATTTATTGTAATCAATAATAAAGAGAAGATAATTAAAATAAACATGTTGAAACACTTCAATTTGTAATATACCAGGAAAAAAATAAACTAGACTATACAACAATGTAAACTCCAATATTAAATCAACCAAAATTTTAATGAGTTAAACAAAAAAAATTATATATAACACACTCCAAATATATTAAATCAACCAAAATTTTAAAATTTATATACTTTCTAATGTAACATTATTAAAAATATATAGCACACAACCATTCCCATGGAAGTGAACTTATCATTGAGTGTTGATATACAAATCTCACAAATTCATCCCAAACTTACAATCAGTATCTCCATTAAACGCAAAAAGTAATCAAATAAACACTAATACAACTCTAACCACATATATAGTTTAAGCAGATAACATACGGTTAAATAATTATCTCCAAAATCACTTTACTTAACCTTTAACTCACGCATACCCCTCGTGTATATATATATATATATATATATATATCAAAAATTTTACTCAACATAAATTTGAAATTCTTAATGTAATATAAGCAAATTCTTTAATACCTGCTTTTTCACTGAGACATGTGAATTCCACATGGTTTTAATGAATATCTCATTTAGTAAAATCAGCATAGTGTCAAAATTAATCATTATCGTGTCAAGACTTTCAAGTAGGGGTCGCAAGAGTGGGGTGGGGAGGGGAGGGGAGGGGAGGGTAAATTTTTTATGGAGAATCAAGAAGAATATAGGTATATTTGAAGTTCTGGCCATATTTTCATAACAGGGTTGAAGTTTATATGGTATATCATGGTTTGAGTTAAATTGTGAATTTAAGAAGTGATTATTTTTAGTGATTTTTTAAATATAATTCAATATAATTCATTATTTATATTTAAGATTTTTTCTCTCAAATATAATTCACTATTTATATTTAAGATATTTTTTCTCAAATATAAAGTTCAGTAAAATTTTCAAGTGAATTTATTAGTTGTATTAGTTTATTCTCAAGAAGAAATAAACAATTCTAAGGTTGATCACATGACCAATTTGGAGTCAAGGAAAAATCAAAGTGAACTTTGGAGGCAAAGGCAAAAGGATATCTCCCTTCCTTAATAGGGACAAAAAAAAATGCTTAGTAAATTTTGATTTTAGTTAAATTAGTATGGACAAATATACAAATAAAATATTGTACACATAGTAACATTTTGTTCCAAAATTTCAAAGTCAAAATTATATAAATTATCACACATATTCTTTTCCAACCATATCCATTAGTTCCAACTTATTTACGTAAGTCATGTATCTACACTAAACTTTGATTCAATATATTTTAATATAATAACTATTCTCACTTAAAAAAATACTTCGTGAGATACATGATGTTTGAGTCCTAAAATTATGTGAATAAATATCGACTTTACTATGTAGTATAGGATGCTATGTGGATATTTGTGATTTAAGAATTAGATTCACGAAGCATCACATGATTGGGACTCCTTAATGCGATATATATATATATATATTGAATTTTATATTTTATATATTAAATATTAAAAAAAATATAATATAATTTTTTTAAAATAAAAATATTATATATTAATTTGATTTTACAATAAAAATATAATTTTAAATTAAAGTATTATTATTAATAATATTATACAAATAATAATCATAATTTTTTTTTAATAATTTTATTTATTTATTTATTTGGAGATTTCAACGATTTGTCATGTTGAAAATAATTTTCTTTTCTCAAAGAGAATTGTGTATAATAATTAGTTCATCCAATGTTTCGGGTAGAACTGGACCATCATCAAGAACTAGAAAGTTGTGTAATCTGAGCTAGTGCCAAAGAGTCATTTTCAAGATTTCTTTTTGTCATCAAACTATGAGAAGTCATGAATTCAAATTGACTAGTGGCTATTCCAAGTATCTTGAGTGCCACCATGGGATATGTGATATGATTTCAAGATCTTTGTGACAGAGTTGGAATTAGGTGAAAGGCACAAAAGTAATTGATTTCAAGTTAGGGTAATTTGTATGAGGGTAATGGCCCCAATTCATAATCAACAAGTTTATATAATTAATTCAAAGTTTTAAATTAAGATAAACTAAAGTAATTATAAAAATCATTTTTTATTAAATAAATGAATATATATATATATATATATATATATATATATATATATATATATATATATATATATATATATATATGAAGTGATAGGCATGGCATAATAGGACTTACATGACCTAAAAATTTAGAATATAAAGGGGATGTCATCAAGATTGACTTTTCCAAAGCCTATAATGGAGTCAACTAGATTTATTTAAGGCTTCTTATGACACATGTGGGTTTCAACCTAGACTTCATTTCCTCGGTAATGAGTTGTATACAAATAATATCTTTTGTAATTGTTAATAAATGGATTAGCATCTCCTTTCTTTCATGCACAAAGAGGATAGCGCTAGGGATGTCCCCTCCCTTGCTCCTGCTAGTAGCAGAAAGGCTTAGTCGTCTACTGGCAGAGGAACAAAGACAACAATTTCCAAGGAACTCTCATCGCTCATCTCTGGCTATCACACATCTTTGCTTTGTCGAAGACATCCTTATTTTATGCAATGGATCTCCTAGAGGGGTGAACATGGTGATGGATATTCTCTCTTTGTGTGGGAAAGCCATGGGAATGGCTATAAAAAACAAAAAAGCCACAATCTCCATGGAAAAATTGGAAGATGGGGAGATACATCATTTAAACTAGATTCTCCCTTTTGAATCCAAGCCCCTGGAAGAGGATTCGAAGTATTTGGGATTCAATCTCAAACAAAATTGTTATAGCAAGGAGGATTGATACTAGATTATTCCCAAGGTGGACAAAAGAATGAAAATATGGTTATTTTGGTGGCTATAAAGGGAATGTTGGTTAGTGCTGATAAATTTAGTATTAGAATCCATCACTGTATATTGGATGTCTCTTGCATGGATTTCAAAATGCATCTTGGAAAAAATCGAAAGAATTTGCTCCAATTTTCTTTAGTCTGGAAAGAAAGAACATGGAGTTATCCCTTGGGTCAAATAGGATAAATTATAATTTACAAAGCTCTTGAGTGGATGAGGCTTGAAGAATATCTTCTTGTACACTCAAAAGCTCTTGCTACCAAGTGTGGATGGAGATTAATTTCAACACAAAGTCTATGGACGTCAATAATTACTCAAAAATGCATAGTCCCGAGTTCTCTGGAAGATTGGATTAGAAGGGTGGATAAGTTGAAAGTGAACATCTTAGGGATCTGGAGGGATGTTGTAAACTCCTTCAAACTCATAAACAATGGGTTGACATGGAAATTTGGCAGAGGGGATAGGATGAGAATTGGCCTCGATCCATGGCCAGGCAGCGATCAAGGACATATTCTTCCCCAACCTTTAATTGATTACTTAAGAGATAGAAATAAATCCAAAGTATCTCATATTTCCAACCCAACAAAATCATTTATATGGAGGCAAGGATGGTACTCAAATTATGAATTGGGCTTAGAGGAGGAGTTTCGTGAGGCATGAAGCACCTATTTTAATACTCTATTAGCGGATTATATACGACTGTCAAATAGAGAAGACGAATTAGAATGGAGTATTTCCCCCTATGGTACCTACACCCCTAACTAGAATACCTTTCTCTAATGGTTGTTAGAGTTGTTGTTGAAACCTAGTGGTGGTGGAAGGTGGTGTGGAAACCTAAGTGCCCTACAAAATTGAAACTATTAATGTGGTTTATGATGGATAAGAAGGTTCCCACATGGGACATGATTCAAAGAATATTTGTGATAGGGTTGGGATGGTGTTCTTTGTGCAAGACTAATGATGAATCATCCAAGCATATCTTCATGGCATTGCCCATTCTATCAATAGGTATGGAATATGTGTAAAAATGTTGCAGATCATACAAGGGTACAGGAAGGGGAGGAATTGGAGGGGACTTGGAGGGCCTCGCTCTCCAATATGTCCTAACGTATCTACAAAGCACTCCGCATGATCATATGTTTGGGGGTGTGGTTGGCTCAAAACATAACCATATTTCAGGATAAACTTTCAACCTTTGAGCACATAGTTGTTGAAGATTTAGCTATCTTAGAACACTTTCCATAGGAAAAAGGAGTAGCCCATCCAAGAGTGATAATAGTATAAAATGTAGACCATTACAATCCATGGACATTTTTTCATTGGGCTTCAAGTAACACAGGGTAGTCTAGCAGACGAGGATTTGATATCTTTCTATCAGAATCTTATTTCTTTCAAGTCAAAATGGCTTTGGCACAAGAAATAAAAATGAGGCTGAAATTCTGGCTTACAAAAATATTTTTCTCTTTTCTATAGAAAAGGGTTGCACTCAGATTCAAGTATTCAAGGATTTTGTGCTAATAATTAATTGGCTCAACAATACTCAAGCAAGCAAAAATTTCTTATTCTTTCCTATTTCAAAATAAACAATTTGGCTTAAAGACTTTTAATTTATTTTCATGTTCTCACATCTATTGGGAACAAAACAAGGAATTAGATTGTCTCTCAGAGGAGGGGCTAAAAATGAAGGAAGATCCTTCAAAGATAATTAAGATGTAATTTATTCTTTTGCCTTCTATCATAGGCCATGTAGGGACCTTTCTATAGGGGAAATAAGGACATAAATATTTTTCAATGTTTTTTGGTTGAATTTTTTTTTACACGCATCACAGTCTTCTAGACAACATCTACCAGGAGAGGAGATATCTAAAATTTTCTCCAATTTTGTTGTAATTTACCAACATATGTTTTTTTTTGTAAATTTTGGTCAAAAGATGGAACTAGTCTAAAAGAAGCTCATGAGATTACACATCAGTTTTCTTTTTTCAAAAACTCTTCTTGAATGCACTCAAGGTGTGCATATACATAATGTAATTTTATCATTTCTTCAAATGAATGAAATTATTGTTTTTCCTTTTCAGAAAGAAAAAAAAAATTATATTACCTGAAATTTCACATTACATAGTAGATTGTCCTCAAAACCTTACTAGTCCCACCCTTCCATAAGGGAAACCAGAGGTGTAAGTTGGTTTTAAATATGTACACGAGTCTAATAAAAACATAACTAACAAAACTAGCATCCTATAGACATATACAACAATAAACAAGACTATTAGCAAAAGCCATAACATAACATCTAGATCAAGAATTTGAATAGGTCATAGTGGTCGGATCATCTGCTCTTGCACTGGGAGGTTCTTCAAATTTAAACTCACACTGGATGTGCCTTTCGATGTGAGTGAGATGAGTGTCCAACTTGTCCATATTTCCTTGCATCCTCTACTGATTACTTTGGATTTCATTTAAGAAAGAGATGATGTAATTTTTATCTTCATGCTTCTGTCGGAGAACACATGTCAACAACATCTTCAACTGCCAATGAAGGGTGAATGATTGTGGATATTGATTCCTTCTTCCCTTAGTATGGACAACATCAGGAAGCTAGTGATATACCTCATCATGCACCTCAAAGTCATAATGAGAAAGATGCTCATGTGAAACCAGAGCTTCCCACTTTCGAATGTCCTTTCGAATGATGGGGAGGAGGGTTGTTGCATGGAAGGTTGCAACAAATTTCTTGGGCTAAGCCTTTGCATGGGACTTGAGAGGTTGGATTCGACCGTGTACACCACAATTCCCTTTAAAACGAAGGTGGGCCATGTAATACTTGATAAACAAAAAAATCTTAAGAAAAGACAAGATAGCACGTACCCACAACATCCACAGGTAGTAAAGACATTCAATCACTTTTTCCATCGATGGTTTGGCCCATACCACACAAAAAATGTCAGAGCCACACTTCACAATACATATTAGAGAAACCCAAGTCACCCCATTGTTCCACAAGCACCAACAAGACTTCCACAAACACAAAAAAATCTTCCACTATTGAGTAGTCACCATATTGAGAAAATATATACCAAGCACCATATAAAGTTCACAAAACAACTAGAACAAACCCTCCAAAATGTTGGCCAAGTACTTCTTCGACACAAATACCACCTCAAAATTCAATAGGACAAGAGTTGAATTCGACACAAGCACATGCAATAAGAAAAACTAGGAATAGGTAGTTATTAAGGATACAAGCACCATGCACTGGGGACGACCACCAAACTTGAGGCAACTACCTTTCTCCGTTACAAAAAAGCCTTGATGAGTAGTCACACCAACCTAACATAACCTTGAGTTGATAGAACTTTCAATAGGAGCCCCGAGAACACCAGAGATGCCTATAATTCATAAAACACCAAAAATCTCCAAGAAAGTGGAGGGAAAAATTCCCACATCCCACAATAGGAGGGAGAACCCCAATCTTGATGCAATGTTCTACCACATCGATCACTGTGATTAAAATAAACGGAAAATTATTATTAAATTAGAAATAAATTTCATATGAACAAAATATTTCTTTGTAAATCATATTTATTGTCTCACACTTAAAATTATACACATCACACATAAACATATTTATTTTCCTAAAATATTTCCAGCTCCTTGGTTGTACTCTACTCCAACTATCCCATACAAAATTTTGCCTTACCATCCACCATAACTTGCCTCCGTTGAGTTGCGTAATATACTTATCCCCCCTCTCCTTCCCCGACTCGATAAATTCAACGGGAGAAAAATCTAATGCCTTAATCATCTTAGACAAGGAAGACTAAAGTCTCAAAGGAAAAAGTGTGGGAGGAAGCCTCCCTTACATGTAATGAGCCTCACCCCTCCATTAATTCAAAATCTGAGAGAGAGAGAACCCCAATTTTGATAACATGTTCAACTACGCAGATCACCCTGATCAAGAAAAAAATGCTATAATATAAAAAATTTAAATAAAAGATATTAAAAATAATAATAATAAAAGAAATATTTCTTTGTAATTCATTATTATTGTCATGTAATTAAAATTATATACATCATACCAAAAAAAATATTGTATAATGAAATTCTAGAACATAAAAAAGGCCATATAACAAAATAAATTATAATATGATATACATAATATATAACAAAATCAAGTATAACAGATAAAAAATACAATAAAAGGTTAAATAATATTATTACAACGTACATTTCAAAACATGTAATTAAAAAAATTAATATTAAATATTAATATATAAAAATATTAATATTTGTGTAGTTTAGTAAACAAATTGTTTTCCTAATCCCTGATGGGGTGAATAACCAAGAAGCTGATGTTATCGAGGGAATGCGTGGGCATTCATGAGGAGTGCATGGCCATAGGTGCAAGGGCTAACCTCTCCGTCCTCTCAATGCACCTTATATAAGGGAGAGTATAATGTAACATGTGTGGGACCTCATTTAGTCTCAGAATTTGCGGGAGGTGGCGTCCATCAAAGATTTATGGAGGGTGTCGAGGTTTGCTATCAAAATTTCAGTGTTTGGTTGTGTTATGGAATTGATAGTGTGAGTTATGAGCAAGGAAGTGGTTGATTCCGAGGGCACCTTGTCTAGGAGAGGTGGCATCTTCGTCGTCAACGTCCCCTCATCCACTTACAGGTGTGCATTCTTGTTAATTTCCAGTTTGGGATTCGGTTTACGGTTATCACATATAGGAAAAGACTTGGCTTTCTGGTTCTGGTTGTGTTTTTTCGGTCCTGTTGGGGTCTGGCAGTATCCCCTTCGTGCTGGAGTGAAATTGGATTCGATGCCCTCAACAGTCCCTTCTCGGGGTCTTGTAAGGCTTGGTGGTGTTTTTGGAGGAGGTATACTAGAGTTTGGGGGGTTTGGTTAGTGCGGATTCTTCTCAGGGAGCGGGACGGTGAATTGCTCGTGGATGATTTGAATCTGTGGTTCTTTGCGTTCATTCTAGGCTGGTTGGTTGTGGTCACGCTGGCAGGCGTGGTGTGTTTTTCCTTGGTGATAGTTAATGTTTGGGAAGTTATTTGGTACTCAACCTCTGTTCATCCATGTGGTGTCAGACTAGTCATCATGCATCTGGTTCCCTGTTTGGCCCGCTCCTCTTCTCAAATTAAGCCCAATTCGGGCAACTCAGGGGGTTGTGAGTCTCTCTCACAGATGGAATTGGCGACTAATACCAATAGCTTTGGGTGGGGCAGTAGCAGTGTAGGTTGCTCGGGTCGGGCAACCCCTGGTGGTCATGGTGCTGGCAGGGCAGGTCACTCTGGTCGGATGGTTTCTGAAGCTCGTGGTGGCTTGGTGGTTGGTTGTAGGAGTCACACCCCATAGAGTCAGCAATGCGGTTGGTCGATTCGTCGTGTTGGTTTGGGGAGACATGGGATGGCTCGTTATGTGGGATGCGGACGATGGAAAAATTGTTGTGTCGAGCACTGTCGAGATCTGATTCAATTTGTTCTTGAACGCCTGGAAACCTCGGAGCGGGTGAGGCAAGAGGAACATGCTAAGCTAATTGCTACTTTGAAAAAAATGCACTTTTTTTAGTGCCATGTCCAGGAACGCATAGTGGTGGTCCGGTGAGGCCATAACATGTTATCCGAGAAAGTAGAGAAGTTGGAGGCTTGGATGGTCCATTTCAAAGAGCACATTCAATGCTTCTTCCATCCTCCTCTCCTTCCAAGAACAATTCCAGAAAACCCAACCTCCATCACTTCTGATGACTAGCATGGTTACATGTGTTCTACTTGTTTTGTGTGTTTACTAGTGCTCCTGGTCTCCCAAGTTGTGGACTGTGTCTCTTGATGTTTTTCTGTTTCTTTTTTTTTTTTTTTTTTTAATATATAGTTCACGGATTCAAAGATTGGTGACTACTGCTTCTATTCATGGCCCATGGAATATTTATACTAGACATATCCACACCAAGGATCACTTCTTGCCGGCTCAATCACAGAGTGTAGAGAAAATTAAACCCATAACCTCTCAATAACAAAAATATATTAATAACAAAAATTCAACCAATTAAATTAACCCTCAAAATTAACTACATATATTCAAATATATAACCTGTCATATAAATAATAAACAACATATATAAATAGATAAAATAAAAATGATAAAAACAAAATCCTATCACATAAATAATAAACCCACGAAACCATAATTAGCAAAAACTATGTTAAACCCATCGAATGTTATCACATCCAAGATCACTACCATATAAATAAACCCACAGAACCATGATAGCAAAAACTATGGGTCAAAACCATCAAATGCTATCACATCCACGTGGGACATTATGAGCTCACAAAACTCTGTAAAGTGATATACCCCAAGCGAAAGTTCCTAAGATTAGCATGTGATGGAATGAAGTGTGAACTCAAAATCAACATTTACGTAACTCAGAAAATATGACGTGGGAGGCTGGACTTTAATTTGCCTTTCAAAATTAAAATATTTATGCCATCTATTTGTCGACGTCATATCTTACGAAATATTTATGGACGTCATCAATACGGAATAAAACTACCTCTTCATTTACGCACAACTACGAAAGTCTCACACGCCTTAAATATCGGCACTGTTGTCACAGCACGTGTCATCGCTAATCGTTTATCCAGTCCCGACCTCGCGAGTCGCCTTATCAATTCATTTTAACAAAAGTTAGTTTAGCTTTCATTTTACCCGTTACCGCGCAATATGGAGAAATCCGCACCCCTCCAAGAGCACCGTGCCCGCGCTCAAGCGGACGAAGCTTGCAGACAAAATTGCCGCCACCGCCAATTTAAGGGAATCCGAATGAGAAAATGGGGGAAGTGGGTGTCCGAAATTCGCATTCCCGGATCCAGAGAGAAGATAGGGCTGGGCTCTTACAAAACCGCCGAGCAGGCCGCATGGGCCTATGACGTGGCAATGTATTGCCTGAAGGGACCCACCGCTAAACTCAATTTCCCCAATTCTGTGCCCGTTATACCGTCTGCGGCTTCTCGTTCTCCTCGGCAAATTCAGCATGCCGACGCCAAATATTCGTTGGACGAAATTCCTTTGATTTCTCCCTCTCTGCAGAATATACAAAATGATAAGAAGGCGGCGAAGGAGAAGCCGGCATCGCCGTCACGACCGTCTTGAGTTTCAGAAATCGATTTATCATGTGATAGTCAGAAGATTTCCGAGGCGCAGGACTTGGGGTTGTGCGAGTCCCCGTTTGACGGCAATGGCGGCCTGAATTTGGAGAAAATCCCGTCAATTGAGGAGCTGTCGGCGGCTTTGGAGCACAATATATCTGCGCAGGACCCGTACCTGTACATGTTCTTTGAATCGGCTGAGCTGTGGAACTTCGGAGACGTTTGAATTACTTACCAGGACTCGGGGGAAAGGAATATCCCATGCCAAAACCCCTTTTGCAGGGTTGCTGTTTGACCTTTTCCGCAGTGTTTTTCTTGAATTTCTTGGTATGGTGGTTTTTTTTTTTAATTTCTCGGTATTGTTTACCGTTTTCCGAAGCCGTAGTTTATCCCGTTATCAAACTTGCTTGGAAAATTATAAAAATTGCTGGAGTTTTTGTAAATGGTCAAATTTCAAGATTTTTGCAGGGTTGTTGTTTGACCTTTTCTGCAGTGTTTTTTATGAATTTGTTGGTATAGTGTTTTTTTGAATTTCTTGGCATTGTTACGGTTATCGGAAGCCTTAGTCTACCCGACCCTTGGAAGCCCTAGTCTACCTCGGTCTTCAAATTTGTCTGGACAATTATAGAAATTCTGGCAGGAATTTTTTATTATTGCTGTTAAACTTCAAGATTTTTGCAGGGTTGTTATTTGATCATTTCAGTGTTGTATTTTTAAATCTATTGGTATATTGTTTTTTTGAATTTCTTGACATTGTTTACAATTTTGGGAAACATATCTATTTTCACCATTCAAAACTTGATTCAAGCATTCCTAATACCAGATTTTTGAATTTTGTTTTTGCCAGCTATTTTTTGCTGTCTAGATAAATTTGACAAATTTGAAAGGTGGATAAAGAATGCCTTAGACAAATTTGAAAGCCGGATAGACAATGCCTTTTCAAAATTAGAAAATTAATATTTATTTATTTATATCTTTAATTTATGATATTTATTTATTTTTATTTTATGAGATATAGATTAGTTTGGCTTTCTAAATTCAAATTTCATGAAAAAGATTATAAAAAAATATCACTTGTGAGGAGTTAGATTATCCCATAAATATCAAAGTTCAAATGAGTTTAACACAATCTAATAATAATCCATTAATGAAAAATCTGATGATAACAATTTAATGTGACACACACTATTCTTCATTTAACATTAACTAATTTTAACTTTAATTCAACCTCATTATTAAAAATAAATAGGTTTTTTTCTTTTTTTTCTTTTCGTAATATACTTATAAACATAAAATATGTTTATATTTTGTTTTTTCGTAATATATAAACATGTACAATTTCATATATTATAAAATTATAAAATATTTTATAATATTGTTTTATAATTAATTTAAATTCCAATATATTAAAATACATCTTATTGGTATTGTCAAGCATTAGGCATAGACCACTCACAAAAGATGCTCTCCCAATGCTAACCTCTTTCCAGGAACAAGGTCAAGGTCAAATTTCATGGGCCTCTCTCTGAAACCCGTGATCCATAGGTATAGGCATGTTCCTCAAGAAGATGCCAAATGATCCATCCTCCATATCTATGTTGGATGGAGGGGACACAACATAAATACATCACTTGAACTAGATACTCTAAAAACATGAATTAAAAAACATAGATTCAGTTAGCAATCTAATATGGTTTTAGGATCTATTAATATAGGAGGATTTCTGAATTTTAATTGATGCCATCAACTACATGCTTTAAAAACAAGGATTCAAAAAACATAGATTTAATTGATAATCTGGTTTTAGGATCTATTAATATGGAAGATTTTCAAATTCTAATTCTAATTCTAATTGATGCCATCAATCAATTAATGAATCCATCAATTTAAGTAAAGTTTTTACTAACTAGTGCTTCTAAGTATGCTTAAAGACATAGATAAGGATTAGCACACTAATTAACCAATGAAGGAATCTCCAAAAGAGTAAGACTTAGAACAACAACCGTAAAATATAATGCTCTAAAATTTCTCAAGATGATATGACTCGCTCAAATAGGATGGCAAGAATGTATCGCACTCAATGTTAAGAAAATAATGTTGGGAAGAGTGAAATCTACTAATGTATATGAAGATGACTCCGAGAGTCATTTAACAAGATATGGAGAGGACAATATTAGTATACCTACATTAATGTTGTAGGAGTTGAAGAACAACACATAGGATATTGTTGAATAATGTATGATCGGAGAGAAAAGAGAAATAATGGTGTTTATTAATAATCGTTCAACAGACAGTTATTTGTTATTTAATTTTGGGATGGAGTGGAGGTATTACATTGCTAACCACTTGAGGCACCACATTACATTGTACCATCCTCTATGGCCTGAATAGCTTTGGAGAATACAATGCTATTGCTATAAGTATGAATTCCACCACCCCTCCATGTAAGTTTGAGATAAGCAACCTTAAGGAAGAGAATGAGGAGATGGAGGAAACCCCTCTCAAAAGATGGGGCAGAGAGAAATTTTAAAATCCCACATCCACCACTTTATGTATTTGTAGATAGTAAAAGAAAATCACACATCTTGTGGATGTTGAAAATGACACCAAGAAAGATTCTAATTTAAGTTTCCCTTAAATTAAATTAGAAGAAAAATTGTAATTCTACATCTCATGACAACTTGTATGAGGTAACTAAGTTAGTTTGAATTAGTTGGAGGAACTAGTGGAAGGTCAAATTGTGGAAGTGGAACTTAAACCACACTCAGTAACCAACTAGAGAACTAATAGATCAGCTATAATTAACTCATGCATGTGTGAACTGAGAGTTACCCAGTTGAGATTGGAGTTCAAGGGCAATGTACTTGTTATATAATCATCCAAATTGTACAGGTGGTGCATGATTGGAGTTCAAGGGAAATGTACTTGTTGTATAATCATCCAAATTGTATAGGTGGTGCATGCAGTCAAAGGAAGACCCTTGATGGATTGCATAGTATTGGATGGAGATTTCCCAAATTAATAGGGGCTAATTACCCAAGGAAACAACGCAAGGAAATAGGGACTTGGGCAAGCCAAAATTTGGTTAAGTATTGGCCTAGACTTCTCTAGGAAGTAGTGAGACATATAGAGATAGTGCAAAGGTTGCTCGAGCATGATATATATTTTTTAATATTCTCATATTTTCTAACTAATGCAATATACAAATAGTAGGTTTTTTAGTTGTGGCTTTTCCCAGGAAATCATTGTGTAATGTATTGATTGAATTCTTTCTCTTGTATGCTTCGTGATTTCGCAATCGTTTAAATTGCTTTCCACAATTGGTAGAGTAGATTCAAGTCTATTGTTTCAGAAAATTACAATTAACATTTTGAATCTACAAGGAATTTCTACATGGTATAAGCATTGAAATCACTATAGAAGAGAAGAATATGAGTTTGTTCTGTGTAGGTGAATCGAATTTGCAGTATCATTCTTCAGGTTCAGCATGATGTTGTTCTATGGATTGAGACTTGAGTATGCCCTTGAGGGCAACCTGAATTAGATATTTTGGAAAGACAAGATGGAAGCAGTGTTGGAAGATAATGGGCCAAAGGAGTTCATAGACAATGATTTTCCTAAGCCTCCAACAACTGATGCTCAAGATATGGCGACCTGGAAGAAGAATGTAGAAAAGGCGAGAAGGATCCTATTGGAAGTAGTTCGAGATCATATTGTATCGAACCTTCATGGAAAAGAAACTCCATATGCAATGTGGAAGGTTTTGACAAACTTGTTTCAAAACAACAATGACCACAGGAAGCTGGCATTGAAGGAAAAGCTGTGGAAAATCTTGATGGAGAAGGGTGACACAATACCAAAGTACTTGACCAAGTTCACCCAATGTTGGGATGAGCTTGGAAGTGTTGGTGTAAAAGTTTTTAAAGATTATTTGGTAAACCTATCTCTTCTAAGCCTTCCCAAGAGCTAGCACAACTACCAGGATTCAGTAAATGGGAGGGAGAAGCTACTAGAGTGGGAGCATTTGTGGTCTAACTTAGTGCAAGAAGAGATTCAATGGAACACTAGAGATGGATCCTCATCCAAGCATGATGATGAGGAGAATTGTGCCTTGACTAGAAAGGCAAAGAAACATTAGGGGAGTTTTGAGGTCTAAATGGGCCTCCTAAGTGTTAGAGTCGGTCCTTACAGCCCTCCGTCAGAGATCAGTTCGCCTTTTGCATATCATTCTTAGGTGTCTCGCTTGTTCCACTTCGTTGCATTTCGCTAGGAGCATGCCATTGACTGACGAGGGGGTCTGGTTGTCTTGTGTTTCCTCATGCTTGTACCTGCCATTCATGGTCATTAATGATTAGTTTCGTTAAAAGAGTCTTTAGTCCTAGAGTCTAGGGTTTTCAAGTCCTTTGCATACATGTCATAAAAGCCCGTAGGCCATGAGGTTGGTTTCAAAAGATTTCTATTTCACGTTTTATTATCAAAAGCATTTAAAGACATTTCTAGTCCAAAACTCTGTTTTGGAACTAGAACTTGTCAATTTTCATTGTTTGTAATAATTGTATTTGTCTCACCATAAGAAGTTTCAAAGCAAGCCTATGATCTTTTCCTAAGTCAAAAGCCGGATCCCTGCAAAAACAACCAAGTATTATCAGTCCAAAACTCAGAAAAGCCAAAAGAAAAGCATTGTATTAATTGATCAAATGTCAAAGTGCCAAACGTTATAAAAGTGGGTTAGCAAACAAATTTAAAATCAAATATGATTTTATGGGATATTTTTCTTCATATATAAGCCATGAAGAATCATTCATTCGCACAAATCTTCAAAGCAGAAGTCGAAATGGTGCAGTGGAGGGCCGAAGACGTGTTTGCAGAGTTGTTGACAGGCTTTGAAGGTACGCGCTACCCACACAGTAGGCGCGCTACCCATATAGGGCGCGCTACGCACATAACACCAACAGCCAGTGTAAATTAACATGGGCGCTACGCACTTGCTGGGCGCTACGCGTTGGGCAGGGGCGCTACCCATATAGCGACAGAGCCAAAAAATTCTGTCTTTGCGTCCGATTTTGAGCTCAAACGCCTCCATCAACTTGCAAGTAGGTTTTAAATCATTGCTCAGTGATTTTTGAACAGGGTTTTGGTATTTTTAAAGTGGGAAATTAGTGAGTTTGATGTGGAAAGAGGAGAAATCTATAAACCCTATGTTCATAGCAAATTCAATTCTCAGGGTTTTAAAGGATATATTGACAGTCTTGTGAAGGGTTTGTAAACTTTGTGATTGGTATATATGCTCATGCCTGTATTACTTGTGGCGCCCTGGCACATTATTTACACCATCCTCACGCCTTTTCTTTGCCATTCTACCACTGCTGTCACGTCCTTTCATGTTTTCACATAGTCTCATGTTGACTTGTCTATATCCTTCATCGCCATAATATTACCACTATTTTCATTTTCTATTATTTCATTGCCACTGTCTCCTATTGACAAACACAGTCCTTTGACAAATCCTTGGCCAGTATTACCAAGGCTGCACACTACATTTGCACTTGGTACTCATTTGTCAAAATTCACTTGTGATCCAAAACAGAGACTGTCTTTAATGCCAATCCACTAAACAGAGCTATTATCACTGCCACTTGTTTTCTTATGATGCTTTGGTACATATGCAGCATATTTGGGTTTTGAGCATACATTGAAACTTTGTCTTCACTACACCTATATCAGCCTACATATTGCAGACATTTTGTTTTCGAAGCCATGTCAGAGACGGATTCAATTTATGAGCGGGAGTATGACAGTGATTCCACAGCAGAGGGTAATGTGCCATGGAGGCCTCACAAAGGTGGCAAAGGCGGTAAGCATCTCAGGGAAGAGCCTACTTCTTTGGCTCAATTGCAGGCATGTCCGCTTGCAATGGATTGTTTTCGGTATCAGTCATGTTTTCGATACTGTGAGATGATTTCACAAACCCAGCATCATCGTGAACTAGCTCGTCTATTTGTTCTTCATTTACATGATGGCCGTGTAAACCTCGCCGGAGTAGATTTCATTCTGTCACCAGAGACTATTGCTCAGGCCACCGGGATACCAAATATAGGAGAGGAATGGAACAAACGTCAGCAGTTAGAGAAATTCCACTATGAGCCATACATCAAACCCGGGTATATGAGGCACTTGAGCAGGGTTTTTCCTTTCATATTCCTAAAGGATGAGTTTGCACCATTGATGAAACTCATCATTCGGTATTTCAGTTGCGAGGGCAGATTCTCGCGTCTCTATGCATACCATGTCCGTTTGTTGATGCACTTCACGAGGGTACGTATGATGAACATTCCGTACTTCATGTATCGCAACATAGAGAGGATGGTGATTTTTGTACAGAAGAAGACCCCAGCACAGCAGCATAGAAGTATATATCATTACGCGCTGATCAAGATCGTAGTGGTACATCAGTTGACACAGCAGGGCATCACTTGGGAGGATTTCATCTCTCGTGACTTATTTACAGCGCCACAGCAGCCTCTTGAGGTAGTTCATGATGAGAGAAAGCCTTTACATCAGCCTGACATTCCTGAGATCGAGCATATCACTGCTCCATTGTATGTGACATACCAGCGAGGCCACAGGGCCTTATTTGCAGCGACACGACGAGTACTATCTCCACCCAAGGTGGAAGGGGTCTCGTTGACTACATTAGCAGAGCGAGTATTATCTCCACCAAGGGTGGAAGGGGTCTCGCCTTCTTCTTCAGCACAGGTACAGTTTCAGGACAGGGGCAAGAGGCCCATGCATGATGAGGGCCCATCAGGAGGCCGGGACACGGATTTCACGATCATTGATGTTGATGCGAGCTCTCCTAGCTCAAAACTTAAAGAGATCATCCAGGAGCAGAGGGCCGAGAATGACATGCTGAAAGGGAAATTGCAGATGGCTCAGTGGGTGATAAACTACCTGGAGCAACGTAACAAACAGCTAGAGGATGAGCACGAACTCTATGAGCTGCGGCGAATCCGTGAGGATCGACAATTGGCCCGGAAGAGACCCGGCGACATGACACCAATCGATCGAGATGCTTGCCTGACACGTGTTAACATTCATCTGGAGAAGTTGTTGGAAAAGGCCAACAGAGACAAATACATGCTTCGTCACATGAAAGGTCATTATTGGGCCCGTATGCACGTCTGCAAGGCAAGAATGAATATTCTGAAGAGGAGGTTGAGCGAAGCACTAAAACGGCGGAAAAGGCCTGATCCACTTCGGATTTTGGACGAGGCTTCGTTGGCTCGGCATGATACATGATGGAGGGTCTTCGCTCCAAATTTGAGCAAATTCGGAGAAATTTTTGTCATTTTGAAATATTTTGGTCCAAAAACAGATTTTTCAGCTATACGAGTAGCGCGTCGACGTGCTCGCTTTTGTTTGGGATACTTGCTGAAGGAAAAATTTATATTTCTGGGTTTGTCATGGTAAGTTATGCATGTTCAAGCATTGTCGAAGCATTTCATTAGGTTCTGGATGGTCAAAAGGCCCAAAAACACCATGAAAACCACCTTGCTGCCACCTTTTGCACCAGCAGAAAGTACTTCTGGGAGAATGAAGTTTTGGAGGGGAAAATGAGCTCCAAATTGGGAAATTCTACTTGGGTTGGATAGCCAACATCCAGGGCTTTCCAACGAGCTATCATGAGCTCAATTTGGATGCCGGGAAGTGCCTCAAAATAAGGCTGAAAGGCGCACTACGCGTATGGTTAAGGGGCGCTACGCATATGGATTTTTGGTCAATTCTTCACCTTCCAGCTCAGGATTTCGGCCAGATTGGACCAGTTTTGCTTGGGGATGAAATTTTTGAGTTATCATGATGTAAATTGATGGTTGGCATGTAACTTTGACTCACTTTTACCTCTTCTAGATGATTCACTCCTAAAAAAGTAAAAATCAGATGTAAGAATCATGTTCCTCCCTTTTAGAGGCAAGTTGTTTAGATGCCTATTTTCTAGTTCTTTGTTTAGAATTAGTTGGAACTGCTTCTAGAAGGAGGAATTCGACCCCTAGAGGTGTGGGAAGGGGTTAGGAGGTCTATATGATGTAATTTTTGAGACATTCTACAGGTTGGACTCTTGGGAAACTTTTGGCACACTATTGTACATATTTTTCATATTTTGGCTAAGGAAAGATCAGAGGTTTTGCAGCACTTGTTGGGATTCTTGTGGTTTTCAGTTCTTGATGGTGTTTTCTCTCAGTTTATTGTAAGTTATTTCATGTTTAATGTATGCCATCTCTTCTTATGCTTATGAAACTAAATGAATGAGTAGATGAGGTTGAATCCATTGTTTACAGTGCTCTACCTTTGAATTCGTTTAGTTTTACATGTTTTCGCCTGTTTGAAAAGGATCCATGTTCATCCTTGCCCTTTTCAGCTCCTTGTCGTTCCGATCCATCCATATACTCAATCAAAAGCATCAAGACTATTGCCTACCTCGCCCCAACTCGAATTCTGCAAAGATCTGGCCTTATCCCCGAACCCAAAAATTGTTTTTCCCATTTCTCCAACAAAAACCCAAAAAAATCAAAATCAAACTCTCCTATCTCTTTACTAGCCTAAAATCAGTATTCATTGTTCATTATAAGTCATCTCAGCTCCTTCGAAGATCCTTTGCCGAGATAGACCCGGAGAGAGCCCTCTCCTGTCCTCGTAGGGCTAGCTACGAGGCTCAGCGTGGTTTGATGTAGCCTTGAGTTTTACCTTATTTCAGCCTAAGGTAGATTTGAGCGCTAACATAGTGGCGACCATACTGGGGAAAAATCTCAATGGTTTGCTTGTTGATGTGTTTGTTTCATGAGTCTTAGACGGAGTCTGAAGTCACGCCAGGTAGCTTTCGAAACGCTTTTGCCATGCATAAGCGGAAGTAGATAAACGCTGCTTCAGTCGATCTCCGGTAAGCTTGTGAATGCAGCACTTGATTTGAAAATCACCCCAGTATACTTGTTCGTTCTAGACCTTTGGATGATTGAGTCTAGAAGTCGATAGGCTGAAGATAATTGATTGTATCCCTTGAAGTTTTTCCCGAATATATCAATACACTGGCTTCAAGAAGGCATACCAGATCAAATCCTGATCCAAATCCGCCTCCAGTATATGAAAACCCCAACCTAATCCCAAGAATTTTCCGTCGAGAAGCTCCTATTGTTCCTTTGGTCAAATCTCACTAAGATCCCACTGTTTTTGAGTACATTGATGATATTGAGTTTGACGATCAGTTTGAGTTATCATTGTTTGAAACCAAATCCGAAAGTGCCACTGGTTCCACCGTTATTAATCCTGAGTTCATCAAGTATTTAGAAGTTGAGAAAGCAAATAGATCTATCGACAATTATATTCTGAATCTACAAAATTCCATCGTGGCTACCAATATTCCCGAATTCATTGAATCTGCTTCACAAACTCTTGGACCATCTGAAGTTGCATCTAGTTCACTGATTCCCACTGAACCTTCTTTTATCCCTACCATTCCCGTTCAGCCTGAGATTTCTGATCAGCAATCAACAGTAGTTTCTCCTCCGTCTCCACCGCATACACCTCGTTCACCTACTGCTCCCAGTCCTCCTGTTTCTCCGAGACAACAGATTATAAATCCGCCAAGAGTCATGGCAGCCAGATTTTCACCTCTTGTTTTGCCAGCCAATTTAGATCCTATGCCTGCTGATTACCAGAGCAAAATTCCTATATTCGATGGCACACCACAGAGTATATCAGCTCAGCAGCATATTGTCCGAATGACAGACTTTTTGGACCTGCATGAAGTTGATGCAGAAAATGTTTCAATGAGATTGTTTGCCCAGACTTTTGGAGGAGAGGTTCGTAAATGGTTCAGAGCTCTACAGGCCAGAAGTATCAATACATTGCAAGACCTTCAGACACAATTTTTAGATCGATGGGAGATGAAAAAAGATCCGCTGCAGATCACTTCAGAGTATACAAAAATCAAGCGTAATCTTGGTGAGTCCGTTCAGGATTATATTATCAGATTCAATACAGTGTATAATGCAATTCCAGATGACTTAAGACCGTCTAAAAAGTCAGCTCTTCTTAAATTCCCGGATGGTTTTGATCCGGAGATGGCTTATTCGCTACGTGACAGAGATCCGCCTACATTAGAAGATATGCAAAAGATTGCTGTTAGTGTTGAGGCAAATCTGAACGATAAGAGAGCACGGTTGAAAGCATAGAAAAGAGTGACTATAAAGGAAGAGCCTTCCATGTCTACATCCGAACAGCACTTGCTTCGTGAGATGGAAAAAATGTTCAAAAGAATGAACCTTGATAAACCAGAAACACAGATTCGTAATCCCAACTACCGTGGCCAGCAGCAGCCACAGTTCAGAATTAAGCAGCGTGAACAGAGAGCACAAGAGCCGGCAGTCCAGCAGCAGATTAAAACACCTCTTTTGTAGAATTTTGTGAGTCAAGATTCAGACAATGATGATGATGTAGCAGGTGAGAAAAATAATTTCTTTACTCCCGACGATCTGCCTATTTACATTACTGAGGATGAAGAATATGGAGAAATTTCGGCTGCCCAGAAAGATGAGGATTTCATTTTAGCAAATGATGCAGATTTAGAGGAAGAGTCAGATGATTACCAAAGAGGATATTTGAATGCTTTGTCTGCTCAACAGAAGCAATACTCATTGAGAAACCGAGATGTGCCCATAAATCCAATTCAGAAAAGAAAAGAGGCTTCAGCACCGAAGATGGATTCACCTATACCACAGAAGAAAGGAAAAGAAACAATTGATCCCGCAGCTAGTAAAGTATCATCAGCAGAAAAGGTAAATCAGTCAAGTATAATGAAGGATAAGGCTGAAAAGAAGGAATTTCCGGTCAAAGAAGTCGAAAAAGTTTCAGCATTTAGTTTGGAAAATGAAATTTCCAAATTAAAAATATCTATTCCTTTGACAGAAATCATGAAGAACAGCAGCTACCGTGGTCAAGTCTCCAAAATTCCGAATTTTGATCCAATGTTTGACACGGTAAATGTTGAAGATGATCAGCCATAATTGATTTTCGGGCCTGCATTAGATGGTGAGTCCCCTGACAGTGATGTTCCTCCCTTTTATATCAGTTTGAGGTTGCATGAATATGTATTGCACAATGCCATGTTCGATTCGGGTGCTTCGCACAATTTGATGCCAAAGGCGATCATGGAAAAGTTGGGACTAGACATTACAAGAAAATATCATGATTTTTATTCATTTGATTCCAGCCGTGTGAGGTGTATAGGACTCATCAAAGATTTGGTTGTAAGCTTAGATCAAATTCCAGCGAAGAATGTCTTGATGGATGTGGTTGTGGCGGACATTCCTCCGCGATTTGGGATGCTCCTTTCAAGATCTTGGGGGGCAAAGTTGAAAGGCACACTTCAGTTAGATTTCTCTTATGCAACAATCCCAGTCTTCGGTCAAATGAGAAAGTTATATCGAGAGCAGAAGATGAAATACATGATAACCAGCAAAGAGAAGCCAATCAATCATCCTATAAATTATGTACATACCGACTTAGAGTCGTTTGTGTTGCTTGCTGATAGTTTTAATGATATAGATAGTCAATTAGTTCAGGGGGAAGATATACCAGAAATCACTGAGAATTTTAGAGAAGTTCTGCAAAAAGAAAGAAGAGAAAAACAAGCTACTGTGGAGCAATCAGCTGAAGACAATGGGCAGCAAACAGGAAAAACAGAGCTGGCGCAATTTCAGCATTTAGAGGATGATGAAGATGGTCTTTGGACCATGGATTTTGATGGCGCAGTGGGTAGCGACGGTGCTGGAATTGGTGTTTGGATTCGTAGTCCATTTTCCGCTCCGGATAAGGTTCCAAGCAATGTGAGAGTATGTTCCTACAAACTAGCATTTGACTGTTCTAATAATGAAGCGGAATATGAGGCTCTAATTGCTGGCCTTAAGATTCTTAGAAAGCTGAAAGCGAAAAGGATTGCAGTCTATGGTGATTCAGAGTTGGTGATAAAGTAGGTTAAGGGTGAGTTTCAGGCCAAGCATCCTCGCATGAGGGCTTACCGTAATGCAGTTTTAGATATTCTGAAGTTATTTTCTGATCATACCTTGACATGTGTGCCTCGCTTACAAAATGGTGTTGCTGATGGACTTGCTAAGGCAGTAAGCAATTTAAAAATTCCAATGAATTCCAGCAACAAGTTCGAGATTCATGTGAAACACCTCCCCACCGTTCCAAACAATCAACGATGTTGGCAAGTCTTTCAGGATGACGAGGAGATTAGTGATTTTCTGCAGAATAAGGGTAAGTTTAAAGACACCTCCATAGATACAGAACATGATGATGGTAATGATGATATACAAATAAACCAAATGGAAGTGCTGCAACTTAAAGATAACATCATTCCTAAAGGATTGATTCCATTGGAGGAACTATTTGATCAAGATGATGTAGCCCGCAAACCGACATTGAGGTCGACTGAGAAAGGTGTTGAGGAGGTAAATATTGGGACAGCTGAGAATCCCAAGATGGTAAAGTTATCAAAGTCATTGTCACCAAAGGTAAGGGCAGAGTATGTGAAATTGTTGTCTTCATTTTCTGATGCTTTTGCGTGGGATTACTCAGATCTAAAAACATATGACACTAATATCATTCAGCATACTATCCCCATCAAACCAAATCAGAAGCCTTTCCGTCAAAAGTTGAGGAGAATCAATCCAAAGCTGCTACCATCGATTGAAAAAGAGGTAAACAGGTTGTATAAGTCAGGAATCATTGTGCCTATCCGATTTTCAGATTGGATATCAAATTTGGTGCCCATGAGAAAGAAAACAAGTGAGATCCGTTTATGTATCGACTTCAGAAATTTGAATAAGGTATCATTAAAAGACAATTTCCGCTGCCAAAAATGGACCATATATTGCAGCGAGTAGTTGGAGCATCAAGGATGTCACTACTCGACGGATATTCAGGATACAATCAAATTTTAGTGCAGGAAGATGATCGTGATAAGACTGCGTTCACCACTCCATGGGGAACGTTTCATTATGCAAAAATGGCGTTTGGTTTGAAGAATGCAGGTGCCACCTTTCAGCGTGCAATGGACATGGCTTTCGCCAACGAAAAAGATGTATTTTTGGTTGTTTACCTTGATGATTTAACTGTGTTTTCAAATTCTAATGAGGAACATTTATATCATTTGAAAGTTGTTTTCCAGAAGTGCAGAAAATATGGCATTTCGCTGAATCCGAAAAAGAGCCTTTTTGCCATGGATGAAGGCAAGCTCCTTGGCCACATCATATCGAAAGACGGCATCCGTGTTGACCCTGCACGTGTTGAAGCCATTCAGCAGATTGAGCAGCCCCGGAACAAGAAATAAATACAGTCCTTTAATGGTAAAATGAATTTTCTGCGTCGTTTCATTCCAAATCTTGCTGAGCATCTTAGAGAAATCACGAACATGCTGAAAAAGGACAATCAGGTAAGGTGGAAAGAAGAGGCGGTGAAATCATTTAATTTGGTAAAGATAGCTCTTTCTTCAGCCCCTATTTTAATCAGCCCGGACTACACACAGGACTTCATTTTGTTTTCATTTGCTTTTGAGCACACATTGGCAGCTGTTTTAATGCAGAAAAGGGATGGAGTTGAGAAGGCCATTGCTTTTTTCAGTCGGATTATAAGGGACGGAGCATTGAAATACAACATTATTGAGAAACAAGCACTTGCGCTTGTAAAGGCCTTGAAATACTTCCGTGTGTATATACTGCATTCCCACATTATAGCATATGTTCCTAACGCAGCAGTTAAAGATGTTTTGGTACAGGCAGATCCAGAAGGAAGACGGGGTAAGTGGATCGCTGCGTTGTTAGAATACGATGTGGAGATTAAACTGACCAAGCTGATCAAAGGACAAGGACTCGCCAAGCTTATGGCTGAAACAAATCTGCATGCTCTAGATATAAATTTGATCGCTGCCATGTCCGATGAAGATGAGGAGAGTACGTCAGTTCAGGTATCTGATATTTTTGTTTCTTCCCCTTGGTATGCTGACATCTTATACGTACTTCAGAATTTGTATCCACCTCCCGGGATGCCTAGAAATAAGAGTAGAACATTGAAGTTGAGAGCTGCAAAGTTTTGCATTCTGAATTCTGCATTGTATTGGAAAGACCCTGGTGGAATGTTGTTGAATTGTTTGGTAGAGGAGGAAGCTCAAAGAGTTTTAGAGGACTTTCATAGAGGAGACTGCGGCGGCCATTTGTTTTGGAAAACCACAGCGAATAAGATTCTAAGGGCAGGTTTCTATTGGCCTTCTTTGTTTTCAGATGTATACAAGGCTGTTAAGAATTGTCAGGAATGCCAAATTTTCGAAGGGAAGCAGAAACTACAGCCTTTGCCTCTCAAACCAATTGAAGTTAGTGCACCATTCCAGCAGTGGGGATTGGATTTCATCGGGGAAATCCACCCAGCATCTTCGGGACAGCATAGATGGATATTGACAGCTACGGACTACTTCACAAAGTGGATCGAGGCGATTCCCACTCGACAGGCCACGGATGCGGTAATTATCTCGTTTCTTGAAAACAATATTCTGTCACGTTTTGGGTGTCCTAGTAAAATAATCACAGATAATGCAGTAGCCTTCAAGTCTAAGGGGATGGTTGAATTTTGCTATAAGTACAATATCAGCTTGGGACATTCAACCGCCTACCATCCGCAAGGAAATGGCTTGGCGGAATCTTCAAATAAGTCCTTGGTAAATATCATTAAGAAATTGCTGGAAATCAACAAAAAGGGCTGGCACAAGAAATTAGTGAATGCACTGTGGGCTGATAGGGTAAGTCAGAAAAAGTCTATTGGCATGTCTCCTTTTGAGTTGGTGTACGGGATAGACATGGTTTTTCCTACTTCACTTGCTGTCCCGGTAGTCAAATTGCTTCAGGAAGCTGGTAGTGAGGAAGATCCAATGCAGCGGAGGATTAATCAGATGATTCATTTACAGCAGACACGGGAGGAGGTATTTCAAAATACTTTCAAGTTGCAGGAGCGTATCAAGAAGATTTATGACAGGAAGGCAAAAACATATAAGTTTCAGCTGGATGAGGTAGTTTTGAAGTGGGATGCTCGGAATGAAGATAAGGGAAAGCACGGCAAATTTGAAAACCTATGGAAGGGTCCTTTCAAGATAGCAGCGTATCGTGGTCAAAACGCCTTTCTTCTCAAGGAAATGAATGGAGATGATTGTCCTGGAGAGCCGATCAATGGTCGGCTGCTGAAGCGATACCACTTCTGAGTATTTTCTGCTGATTTCATCATCATTGTATATATCATTTTACTCCTGTTTTATTGCAAGTGTGTACTGATATTTCATCTTCAGTCTGGGGCCCGGAGCGAAGGCTATAATTTTGGAGATGGAGGTTGGTTGGTTTGAAGTTTTTCAAGTCAGTTTTATCAGTCTTTTCGGTTTTAGAGTCGAGTTAGTTTTGGTCAAGTTTCAGTTGCTTTTCAGTCAAGTTTGCAGTCAATAAATGTAT